>JAOBSW010000095.1:0-149313 GCA_026214975.1 Gentiana macrophylla
AAAGATGAAGAAAACAAGTGTACTAAATATTATCATATTAATGTAAAACGACACCGTTTTATCTTTAGCCAGAATCGACAGATAGCTTGGACAGAGTTTTTTGACAGAGGATCCTGGCCGGCCGGCCCAGTTACACTACCCTATGACTCCAACCAAAAATTAAAAATCTCCAAACAGTTAAAATTGTCGGCAAGAGTGTACTAGTGTATCTATACATGCATATAATAAATATAAAATTAGTGATAAGGACACAATCAAATATTTTTAAGAATAATGATAAATTACATATTTTTTATAGTGAGAATGACAATCGTGATAATTTTTATAATGGTATGACAAACAAATAATCCTTAAAATCAGCTAATCTCCCAAATAATCCCGAAATCGGTGAATTTTGACGGTTAATTTCGACGGTTAATCCTTAAAATTAGTGAATTTCGATTTACTTAATTTTGAAAATTAATAATTTCGATGTTAATTTACGCAAATAATTTAAACAATGAATTTCAACACAAGTGAATTTCGACAATGAATAAATAGTTTTATTCTTTATGCAAAAGTTTCAAAAAAAGCTGTCTTCTACCAAATCATTTAAATATTTATGTCGCTTCTCCTCATTCTCCCTAATAAATAAACGTTACATTAAGAAAATAATTAAATATAAATAAGGCTGTAATGGCCCTTCAAGATCCCAAAAAACCAAAAAAAAAAAACCCTGAAAGGCCGTGGAAACCTCTAGCAAATTCTTTTATAAAATATTTACCACGTCCCACTAAATAGTCTTTTTTTATAGTTTTTTATAAGGTTTAAAAGTCAGTAAATGATGGGTTTTAATCATTGAGATGACAAATACGTGAAGAACACATGTAGTGATTCATTCTTCTCAACCATTTGTGCTTAAAACACGCCCTGGCACTGACTTTTTTTTTATAGCTTTTACACACAATTTAAAATTCTATCATACTATATAAATAAATTATTACTTTGTAACATACCAAGACAAATGATTCCAAAAACGTATCAAGACAAATTATTGTAAATATAGTTATTGTTTAATTTAAAAATAAAAAAATTATTTAATATTAAATTGTTTTGTAAGAAAACTTTATCTTTTGAAAAATCATAAAAGAGCATCCCTTCAAAAAAAAAAAAAAAAAAAAAAAAAAAAATCGGACCTGTAATGGAGAGAGGGCTGGTGTCTCCGTTAAAATCGAAAAAACTAACAACCTTACTAATATTTCTACCTGGATCTTTAAATTTGTTCGAATACTCGCAAATTTTTTGAGAGTAGGTACGTTTATTTTCTTTTATAATACCTCATCACGGCTGAACACTTATATTAATTGCGTGAAGAAAAAGTAAAAAAACACACACACATTCCCGTGACAAATCTAAAATGGAAAAATCCATCTTTTTATTTTATTTTATTTCATTGAGATGAGGATTGAAGTATTGCAATGGTCATCTGATATCCACATGGTCGTTCCTATGGGAATTTTCTCTGGTGAGCAAAGACGGAACCAAACCTAGGCTTGGGTGGGCTGCGCTTATCCGAATTTTATTTTCGATACACTAAAATTTTTATATAACTTATTCAACACATTTAATTGCTTTTAATCCAACCCATCCAACCATATAAATATATTCATTACCCACCCGAACTCTAATTTCTGGTTCCGTCCGTGGTGGTGAGTCCATTTGAGATTTTAGACCATACAGTTTCAACTTAAATTCAAAACTACGTAGTTTAAAATCATCCAGATGTATTTATATGTCGAATTCAAACCATAGTGAAAACAATCGAAGAATTTTGTAAATAAAAAAGTTGTCGGAAAAAAAAAAAAAAAAAAAACGGAATAAGAGAAACAGACTGCCAGAGAAAATCACTTACCAAAAAAAAGGAACAAGAGGTATTAAATAAGAAATCTTAGAAAGAAAAAAAAAATCGTCAGGTAAGATTCATTGATAATCATATAAATATAAATCAAGGATGTTTTGGGACCACAGTTGTGCTGTGCTTGTACTGGTGGCATTACCATAAAAAATGAATGATCGTAAGTGTACCTGAAGAGATGCAAGACCGAAGGAGTTGTTGGGAGTCGGTAGAAATTACGTTGACCGACGACGACGAGAAATGGTTAGGTGGTGGAATTGGAATTGATTTCTGCAGCCGAAACGCCAGAAGAAATATCGTGCCGGAGACAGCCGCCATTGCTGTGGCCAAACCACCCCTTGAGACGACAAAATCGACGACATCGACCTCTTTTATTAATATACTAATTGACGATCCAGCTATTAACCCAGAGAATAAGAAGAAGATTTGACTTGAGATTTTGAAAGAAGAAATTCTTGAGAAAATCAATGGCAGATAAAGAAGAAGGGTTGTTGAAGGAAGGGTGTACTCAGTTTGTTAGTTGAAAATTAACGTCTAGAAAAAAGAAGAAGAAGAAGAAGTCGTTTGGTATTTGTCAGTTCATGGATGGGATGAGAACAAGCCAAGAAATACAGGTTTTTTAATATAAAAATATATAGGAGAGATGGTGGGAGAGCAAATGGGATAATTATTTGAATTTGTTTAATCACAATAAATTAATTTAATAAAAAGGGGGTGACGGTTGCCTTTTTTTTTTTTTTTTTTTTTTTTTTTTAAGTAGTAAATTAAACGGGTAAAAAGGGTGGATACTGGATAGAAATGAATGCAATTGGATGCAGATGTCAGCTTTTGGCAACTTTGAATATTGATGATTTTTATAATTAGAAAAAAAAAAAAAAAAAAAAAAGAAGCACGGCGGCGGGGCAGGGGACCGCCGTGAGGGGTGTCACCTAGAGGTTTATAGTCATGCACCGCACGGCAAAGGTTTTGGCCTGAAAAGGGGAATTGGATCCATTTTATTTATTTTTTAGGTAGTAAACAAAAGTAGTAGTATATGTATGAAGTAAGTTGACGATTGGTGATTGCTTCTGGTAGTAATAATAGTAATATAATTAGGTGGAATGAAACATTGAATTTGGAAAAATACGCAAAGCGTTTCACATGAAGATAAGGACGGTCACGTTATACAACAGGAGAATCAAGACCTACTGTTACTATCTATACAATGCCTTTTTTTTTTTTTTTTTTTTTTTTTTTTTTTTTTTTTCTTTTTTTTAAGGGGCGTTAGGTTGTTCATAACAATAACATCCTATACCATTTTTTTTAACAATTAGTTTTTTGTTTTGGTTACATTTTTTTTAACACCCTAAAATAATTTTACTGCAATAATCATTCCTAACCCATTTTTCTATTTATTCGTAAATGGCAATAAACTTTTTTCTAACATCCAAATATATATATTATTTAAGATAATCATTCCAATAATTTCAATTAACTCGATCATGTTCTTCTTGCGCCCACTTTGATTATCATAATTCTCTTGTTTCCTTTCCGACGCATAGTATAAAGGACCTCTTGCGCCACAATTATATTGTCTGATGTTTGCCTCCTGGGATAAATGCACTATGATCGCTTGTCTCGCAATCTTGTCGATAATCATCCTCACCGATTGGCAATGATTTTGGTAATGGTCTTCACGGTAACATTTGTTAGGCGATAGGTCGGGTTGAGAAACCGATTCGGGTGGGTGTACTTTTTGAATAAGCGCAATAAATGTCCTATTCATGGACGGTGAGATATGGTGCCAAAGGACATTCTTCGCTTACGGCTTCAACGACGCTTTGCTTGACATTATCATGTATTCTCTCGAAGCACTCTTGAAATTCTATGGAACGGCACTCCCCTAAGGCTTCCAACGCGCCGTGGTCTAAAACAAGGTGACCCTTTGGCACCATATCTTTTGTCATTGTCATGCAGGTCTTAAGTTGCCTCATTAATAAATCAATTGTCGGGGAAGATGGAAGCCTATTTCGGTCTCGCGTTTTGCCCAAAAATATCACATCTTTTCTTTGCGGATGACCTCCTTCTCTTCTCGGAAGCTTCCGTGGATCAAGCATGGGAAATTGAGCACATCCTCTCTCGCTTTGCGGTATATCCGGCCAAAAGGTAAGTCCTACTAAGTCTCGATTTTGCCTCCTAACACAACGCTTAAGTAACCATTAGTTGCATACAAGCAAAGATTGGGCATGCGTCACACTTGGAATCTTGGAAAATACTGGGTGTTCCACTACACCATAACCGGGTGAAGTAAGGAGGATTTTCAAGGCATCATTGATAATGTTCGGTCAAAGCTACAACCCTGGAAGGCCCTAACCCTATCTAAGGCGGGCGCCTTATTCTCTCTCAATCGGTCCTCTCTAGCACCCCTTACTACCAAATGCAAACGATCCGCCGCCAAAGTTGAGTATCAAGTGTATCACCTACGAGTTGATAAAACCGCTTGGAATTTTCTATGGGGCCATAACACTTGATACACGCGAATGCACCTAGTGGCTTGGAACCACATATGTCAACCCAAGCTAGAAGGCGGCCTTGGTATTCGGAACGCGCGAGACATGAATAGTGCCTTTTTGGGTAAGCTTGCTTGGCAACTCCTCACCGAACACGGGAAACTTTGGATACAAATCTTACGGAGCAAATATGGCTCACCTTTAGATCCACCAAAACCGAAATAATCATTCCAACAGTTTGAACGTGCTCCAGAAAATCAGCAACTAAAAGACCCAAACATGGAAAGCATCAAATTAAACTTTGGGTTTAGTCTTCTTTCTATTCTCAAGTGAGTTTTGTTTTTTCCTGATGTTTTTCTAGTGCATAATTTTTCAGATTTCTTTGGTGGTGAGGAGGTTTTTCTCCCCGTACTACTTATGATTTCTTCAACATCAAAGAAAATGTAGAAACTTTCTTCTTCACTTTGATTTCCAAAAAAAAATTTCATGGTATCAAACTTTCTTCTTCAATTTGATGTCCAAAAAAAAAACAGTATCATATTGGATTTTTCTTTTCTTTCTTGTATGATGTAGTGGGATTAAAATGAAAAATACGAGAAGAAGAAGAAGGAAGAAAAAGGGGACGTGGTGGGTGGATGTAGATCGTTCACTTTGCAGAGCTCTATTAGTGCAAGAAAATTTGTAGTGGCCTCCTCCAAAATCAACCTAAAACATCATATAGCCCACATGATTAAAAAGCCTAATACGCCAATAAACTGACCGAGTTGTAATGATTCACAATATTGCAGAGATTTTGCTGCAATGACTCACAATACTTGAGAGATTTTAAAGCCCTCACCATGGGCTTCTATAAATGGGCCTGAGTTGTAGATGTGTTGAAGAAAAATGCCAAAAAAAGAGCCATTGTATGCTAATATATTTTTGGCCAGTCTAATTTTTAGATGGTGTGATAAAAATGGATGTAAAGAACAGGCTACTACTGCCGCTTCTTAATGGGAATGACTTAGCAAAAATTTGGGATAGAGGTCATTAAAGCAAATTATTGTGGAATAGGGGTTGATCAATGATCCTTAAACTCATTTTTAGATAAGAGATAAAACGTACTCATCGCTGGTTAGAGTGACCACAAGTGGTAGGATTTTAACTCTCCTAAAACTGACATAGAGTGCTTAACCTACCTCTGCCTCACAACCAAGACTCCAACCAAACCCCTATCCCCAAATAAAATTAAGATTCAACAAAATCGTTTCAGTGCCCAAAAAGGTAATATGATATGCAAGTTGCTATCTATTTTTTTGTCATTTAAACAAGTATTAAAAAGTGTATGTTTGTAGTTAAATTAGTTAGTTGAGAGATGAGATAAAAATAATTTTGAAGAATGATATATGAGTATTATTGGCGTTGATTGTTTTATAAAATATTAAAAGTAAATACTGGAATGTAAAATAAGATAAACGAGAGAAAGAAGAGTGGCCCACCATCATGGTCACTAAATTTATTACGGATATCATAATTTTATGAAAATCACATATTTCTCCCCGACAAAAACGAGGTTGGTGTTTCTTTAAGTAATTGTTTGTGGGTGCGGGGTGGTAGAGCCGTTAACTGAAATTGAGCTTCGAACCGAAAGATCACTGTTCTTCAAGCTCGCTTGGTTTTTTACGAAAATTGTTTCACGCTCGCTCGCTTAATAAACGAATGTAAAAATATGGTGTCGCTTAGCAGCACTAAGGGTGGGGGTAGAGAACACAATTACAAAAGAGAACAATTTGGTGTTGTGGTAGGCAAAGAGAGGAGATGGGACAACATGAGATAAGGTGGCAAGGGCGTGAGGCGGCGGCAGCTAGAATATGAATTAAATATGAATTAAGAATATCTCCAATACTTCATACATAAAGCTTTTAAAATATAAAGCTTTAGAAACATCTTTACACCATCAGATTCCATCCACCCAAGAAAGTTTTAAAGAAAAGTTTCTGCAGATTAACCCGTTTATCACATGCCAAGTAGTCTTTATTTTTATTTTTAAATGGTTTGCAGTAGTAGTAAAAATATGTTTTTGTAATAGGCCCACGCTATAATTTTTTTAAAGCGCTTATATGACAAGAGAAAATATTTATAGAAATAATTATACTGCGATCATTACAGAAAGATTTAAAAGTTCTTCCATGACGGAGACGCTTCTGCGCTTGTTAATGAATAAAGGAGTTAGGGTTGGGAGTGTCTAATTTTGAGTGTTCACATTGCAACAATAAATCAGCAAAGGGACGTGAGCTGTCTTTTAATTTGAGTGTCACTAATAGCCCTCTTGAAGGGTAATAGTATTCGCTTGGGTTGGGTTTGAATTTGCTTGGGAGGAAATTCATAATTGAACCATTTAATCAAGAAAAAAGAAAAGAAAACATCTTAAATTCATAATATTTCGTAACTAGTTGGATTTGTTAGGTTAGAATTGATTTTGTTTTCACTTTGGTCAGTATTTTTTCGGGGCTTTCTAGTCATCCCTAGCACAAACGGTAAGGCCACTGGTATTGCCAAGGCTGAAATTGATATAGTCAATGCAATTTACACACTATTTTTGTCTTGGCAATAATGGTAGCCTTCAATAAAACCGATCCGGTATCATGGGGATTAAAAGTGGAATAAGATCTGATATGATAGGTGTAGTATATTATTATAAAAGGTGCAATGAATTTCATCCACATTTTCTCCAAGAAAGTAAGGATCGAGTATTCACACTGTAGTACTACGGCCAAATAAAGGCGCTCAAATGGTGAGAAAATTTACACATAGATTTCACGCAGGAAATTGCTTACACAGATCATCCGGATGATTTAAATCGCTGGCCCAGATGATGCCACGTATCAACTCCCTACGTAGGGAGTCCGTACCATAGAATGACCCGTTCAGTGAATCTTCCACATTCATTCCTCTTTCCCTTTCCATCATTTATTACTAACTTAAACTAAAACTAAGCCTAAGTCCAAACTGATGTAATATTTTTATTTGCAGCACATCGAATCTACTTTCATGTCACACCATAACGAAATTTGACCAGTCTAGATTTGAAGCTGTCAATAACAATTTCCAAACTAATAGTCAAGCTATTGTTGTAGCATACCATCATGCAATATTCAACAACTACCCCACCGCTCTTAATATCAAGGTCATTGACGTACGAATTTGGTCTCTTTTGTTTCATGTTTTTTTTTTTTTTTTTTTTTGGAGAGAGGGAAAGAGGATATTTTATTATATTTGGGGAGGGGATGTATGAACAACTGCTAATAATCGTAGTATATTACACCAAGAGTTTATGGCTATAAGCCTGAATCTTTCAGCGATAAACACATGTTTTGCAATGTTCATACAAGTTAAGTATCGCGCATTAAGTAGTTACAAAGAAGATTGGAAGGAAGATGTGTCGGGATTGATCCCCAGTGCTACCTGGAGAATGTGCTCCACATGAATCTGGTGGGGATAGTGTTGTAAGAGTTTCAAGTTATCCACAAAATCACCACTTAATAATTCGGTCCTCACACACATCAGCATTGCACAACAGATTCGTAAAAGCATGTCCTGCACACAACAGTATTCGTACATAACGTGAGCAACAAATCAAAGAAACTCTAGATTGCTTTTGCAGCTTCAGGGAGAAAGATTTCACCTGAATGCCGAAAGGGTTGCTTAGAAGAGAATCCCAAATTCTCAAAATTGTTTCAAGACTGAACTCTTGGGTAAGTAGTAGAGTAATCCAACGGAATGCATAGAATTGGGGATCAACCTGTTGATATTAAGTTGCAGAAATTTAAATTATTCGCAGCACTTCATTTCATAGCATTGATTGATAGTGAGAACATGAAAATAACAAAAAGATACTATATACATGTACCTACTAAGGACTCGATGTTACCTTGTTTAGCAGCTCAAGATGCGTCCACAATTCCTCATCATTGTTTTTCAACAACTCTGACAACCGTGAAAGAGTAGAGCGGATACCCACAGAACTATTATCCAGTTGCTCACAGAAGTGATCCAGTGAATCACTCATCAGTCTTACAAAGCATGAAAAAGCATCTACTTCAGCGTTTTCCTGCAAAAAGTTCTCTCATTTGTCGTTTTAGCTTAGGAAGTTTGATGGTAATTAGACCGAAAGAGATCTAAATTCAATTATCTGAACTATCAAAGTAATTGTTAGCACATGGTCCTATATTAAGAAAAAGAGAGCAAGAGAAAGGAAAAAAATGGTATGACGTCTTTCAACTTGAATTAGAAGTCTCTCCTATTTCTGGTTTGGAAACAAAATTTGAGGGAAAAAAACATAAAAGGAAAATGCTTACTGCATTGGTCACGTCACTATCTGCACTGAAAACAAAATACAGTGGTGCTAAGACCTCATTCATGCCTTGCACATATCGAATTTCTGGATTGAGTTTTGCAAATAGGATAAGGATATCTCTCATAGATTCCTGTAAATGGTGTGCACATTTTAGCTCAAAAAGGAAGGAATGAACGACGACGCTGAAGAGATAATTGTGTAGTTCAGACTTAATAACACTTGCATTCAGAAGGAGAGTGCAATGGCAAATACCTTGTTTTTCCTACCGATGGATAAATTCTCGGCAAAGAATTCTATATCTGGATGCGTTCTTTGCAGATCACGGTCTATCTGTTCCGAAATTTCTGAAAACTACACATAGAGTTTGGATTTAACATGCTTTCAATCCTTGTAGAAATGGCACAAAGAACTTGAACAGTTGAAGACACTTGCCTCAAAGTACTGATGCCAGACACTAGTTTTACCTAAAGATAGAGGGTGGTCTTCGCTTGAGACTTCCTGTCGGTCAAGTTGTTCCCAGAATAGATTTCAGATAGGGGCTTGTTGATTTCAAGTCATTGTCATGCCTCCTTGAACATTCAGACTATCTAAAATAAATCTAGTAATTAGCAGGTTTGTCAATAGAGTGAAGCCTTTAAAGATAATTTGGTAGCTTACCGGGTTCAGTAAAAGATCCTGTTTTAGCTGGTGATACTTTAATCGGTTCTCAGACAATTCTTTTTCCCACAAGTCACGAGATGCAGGTAAATATCCAAGCAAGAGCTGCAAAAGTTTCGAACAATATGGAACATCTTAATCTACAGAAACTAAAATCTTGATAGAAGTAAGTAGACAAAAAGTTTGCCAGCTATCAATAAAAACTCAAACACTTAAAGCCCAGTTTTTGTTTATACCTTCCAAATTGTTGCCCTGTAAACTTCCACCATCTGGAATCCCAGAACTAGCCATTCTCTGCAGCTTCTCTAAATTTATATCTTTCTGGGAAAGCTGTGGCAAATATCACCCGCACATACGAAATGAGAATATAATCAAAAACCATAGACTCTAATATGATCATGAAAATTACTACTTCCTTCTTCTTCTTCTTCCTTTTATTTTTTTTAAAATGTAAGCCTGAAAAGGATTGTTTGACTAAATATGTTCCAGAAGGAAAAAGGCATAAATGTAATAAAACTGAAAGATAAGGGGCAACCACAAATAACTATGCAAATTAAAGTATTGTCTACCCAAAATCTTCTAAACTCAAAACATCTACAGAAGCAAATAACTCTCGTTTGCTACATGCCCTGTAAAATTTAGACAACTGCTACGTATCCACATAAAATCAATCTTTTTGCTCGAATAACAATAAGCACCGAACAATTGTTGCAAACTAAGTGGAAAGTCATCAACATCACAACCTATCCTTACAATAAAACAATACTTGTTTTCAAGGTATATGATTCACAAAAACAGAAAAACATCAAAGAATACACAAAATTTAAAACATACACAAGGAGTAAACGGATCATCTATAAATCCGATTTTAGCTACATAAGGGGCACTATGGTGCGTGAAATTTTGAAAAGCGGCTTATGCGTTGTCGAACAAAGGGTCAGCTCAATCATGCCTACCAAATGCAATTACATACTTTTATTACAAATTAAAGCAGTGACCTAAGTCCATCAGCTCCTAAATTCTAATACACTACCATAATGTAGCATTGAAAAATTCTTAACCCATCTCAGGCGATTGGCTCATTATCAATAATGAATTCACAAAGCAATCCATGTAGGATAGCATGTTTTTTTTCAATAGAAAATGTAGTGTGATGGGATGTTGCACCTGCGGAAATAGAAAGAAAAAAAAACAGATTAAACATTCTTGTTTCAAGAGTTTCTCTTTCTCTCTGGCAAAATATAGCATCGTAATGAATATTGATATACCCTACTACTACCGTACTACGGTCCAGTGTGCACTGTTAAAATAGAGAAAACCAGACAAAAGGCCGATAGTTATCTGACCTCAAACTCAAGATCAGACCGCTTCTCATTGATCGCAATAGCCTCCAAATTATTAAGCTGCTTTTGAGCAACCCTAGCTTTCGGAATGAAACAAAATTTCTCATCACAAACATCAATTTCATCTTGCAAACCTCTTTGATTTGGATGAAATATCACCAGTTCTTCTCCAGACTCGAACCCTATCTCAACTCCGGCATTTTCTTCTTCGTCTTCTTTACCAAAAAAAACAGGGTGTAAACAGTTAAGTTTGTGAGGCAATGTTAACTGGACTTTTTCCGGTAGCTTGATCTTCCCCTTCAACATTGCTAGTTCCTGAGTGAAAAAGGCGTCTGGAGAGCTGTGTCTCTTCGGGTATATATACAGGTTTTCAAGTTGGTCCAGTCTCTCTCTGCATTTTTTTGAGAAGACGGGAACGGGAACGGTAGTTAACCGTTTGAATGGTTGGTGGGCTCCCTCAACATTAAGATTGGTTGACTGGGCCGAAATTTGGGACCCTTCGTTGGAGAATTGGGTTTTGTCTATGGGTGAACAAAAATTATGTAAAACCGGCCTGATACTTTGGACCGACCGGAAATGGATTGCAAAATAATAAAATGATACTATATCGGCAAATAATTATGCAACCTCGAAGGAGGTGTTTATCAAACATGCGATCAACAAAGCACGAGAATTGAGGATAACTTGGAATATTTGGTTAAACTAGGATATTTTATTAAAAACTTAAAGAAAGATGCCTTTACATCGCAGCAATTTACACAATATTTACAAATAAAGCAACACTACTGGCCACGCTAAATCTAAGCTCCCTGACTTTACTTAATCGCTTTGGATATGAAAACCATCTTTGGTGGTCGACGTGCATCGCTTCCGTGTATCTCTTGGTTTCTCCAATACCAAACTCCGTGGACGAGCTCATGGTAAAGAAATCTCCAAAATCGAATATTATCCTGCTTGTACATGTTCTCGCTTAGGCATCGATCGATCCAAGAAGTTATATCTGGGATCGAATTAAATTGATGCCAACAATGTTGATGAATTACTTGCTTCCACATATTCTTGACCCAATAACAATCTCGTAGCGCATGGATCGAGGTTTTAAGCGACGTGCCACACATGCTACATGTCCCATCATTAATGATGTGGACGTGAAGATAAGATCTGGCCGTAGGGAGGCGTTCGATGAGCCCGCCAAAGAAAAAGGTTGCCTTGAAGGGCCTTTAATCGACCAAATATGTTTCCAAACATGGCTAGAATGTACGGTCTCTCTGAGATCTGCTTGAGGGTGAAATACGCCGATTTTATGGAGAATTTACTGAAAGTCGTTGGGGTCAAGTGATACGGCCTTCGCTATTAGTATTAATTAAGTCGCGAATAGAGTCCATGAATGGAGAGCAGATGTTGCGCCAGATGAATGAGCTGTTTGGTTTAGGTGTGACGAAAGGAGAGCCATACTTTCGCTTTAGAATTTGCACCCAAAGTTTTCCTTGTTCGGTTAAGAGTTGCCATACAAGTTTCGTAAGAAGTGCATTATTCATCCCGTGGGCCGATCGAATACCGAGGCCTCCAAGGAGTTTTGGTGACAAATGTCTTTCCAAGCAATTAGATGTAGTCCTCTTTATCCTCATCGTGGGCCCTGAAAAAAGAGCGAGCCGCTTTGTCGAGCTCGTTCAGAACGGAGACCGGTAGCGACTGACCGCATGTGGTAGTAGGGTGTCGTGGTAAGAACCGATTGCGTTAGAATAGATCGACCCGACTCTAGAAAAGGTGGTGGCTTTCCACGGTTGAAGTTTCGACGACCCTATCTATCACATTTTGAAAGTCTTCCTTCTTGACACGCCCGTGGTGTAAAGGGACCCGAGATACTTTTCAAGATTGGTAGTATGTGCCATATTTAGTTTCCCCGCAATAGCTTCAACATTTTGCGGACTTGTATTAGGAGAAGTTGTAAACTTCGACTTTGATGTGCTAAATTTTTGCCCCCAAACGCCACAAAAATAGGATAGAATACGGCTATATCTCCGAGCTTGATTCGGATTAGCTTCACGCAAAGAGGAGTAAATCATCTGCAAAGAAAAGGTGTGATATCTTAGGTCCACTCGAGAAAGCGCAATCGGTTTCCATCTCCTCGCATTGATTGACTCATTTATAAGGCAATTTCAGAACTGCATAACAAGGACAAAGAGATATGGTGCAAGTGGGTCGCCTTGTTTCAAGCCACGAAGAGGTCGGAAGCCTTGAAGAGGGTTGCCATTCCATAGAATTTCCAAGGAAGTGCTAGAGAGGGAGAACATGATCAGTTCAATGATGCTATCGTCAAAGCCAACAGTAATAAGAAGTTTCGTCGAAGGAAAGACCAATTGACTCGTCGTAGGCTTTTTCAAGGTCGATTTTAAAATCATGATCCCTTTGCTCCCGCTTTCCTCCGTGATAGTGTGCAAGACCTCCCGAGTGACTATAATATTATCTCGATGTTTGTCTCCAGGGATAAATGCACTCTGGCTATTATCAATGATTTTATCGATGATCAACCGCAGACGATTAGCTATGATTTTTGTAATGGTTTTGACCGTGACATTCGCTAGAGCGATGGGCCGAAGTTGTGAGACCGCTTCCGGAGGATTTACTTTCGGGATCAAGGCAATAAAAGTACGATTCATAGCAGTAGGGAACCGTTTCTCGCGAAAAGATTTAATGATCCACCCCGTAAGAGAAGGCCCAACGGTATCCCAATTTTTCTGGTAGAAGATGGGGGGAAAACCGTCTGGTCCCGGTGATTTATACGCTCCCATTTGAAAGATAGCTGCCCGGACTTCTCCAATACTTACCGGCCGATTTAACAAGCGTTTATCTGCATGGTTTATGAGAGGAGTAAAAAGTCCTTCCGGAAAGGGGAGGACCGGCTCCTCACTGTAGAGAGTAATAAAAAAATGTCGTACCATGTTGCAGAGGATCTCACTATCATTCACCCAAGTACCAGAGGCATCTTTTAAGAACATGATATTATTTTTACCTCTTTTACGCCGAGTGGATGTGTGGAAGTAGCGTGTATTACGTTCCCCGTCTTCAATCCAATCTAATCGTGATTTTTGAAACCAATAAATTTCTTCTTGCGCCTAATATATCATCATATTCTTGCATAAGTTCGAGTTCAACTTGGTCAAGAAATTCGAGGAGCTTTTGAGAGTGAGAGTTGTACACCCGCATTCGCTTTTGCATCTATTTTTCGGTAAAATAAATTACCGAACACTGCTTATTCCAATCATTCATTTTTAGAGCGAGGAGTTCGGGGTTCCTTGAATGTCGCCGCCCACCACCGCCCAATTATTTGAGAGGAAAACAGGAAAGCATCGTGTTTTAACCAAAGCAAGCTTGGAACCGGAAAGGTTTAGCCACGGTTAAGTTGTCACTGTGAGGCTCCACATCAAGCATAATCGACAATGATCGAGTGGACCCGTGGGAGATGGTAAACATTTGAGCCCGAAACCGACACAACCATGCTGTCGTTGCAGAGGGCCCGGTCCATGACCGCTCAATAGCACGCGCGTACTATGTATAGAGCTAGTCCAAGTAAAACGAGGCCCATGAAACGGTAATTCAATTAGATCCACATGTTCAACAAGTTCCTCAAGATCATTAATGAAGCCCCCATAACAGTCTACCACCTCTTTTATCAATAGGATGGATGACTTGGTTTAGGTCACCAATGACGACATATAGGCAAAGTGAAAAAGAGGAGAAAATATAATCTAGCAATTCCCAAAGATCTTCCCAACAAGCAGGGGTAGGAGAAGCATAGGTAAAAATAATGACAAATTCAAAGAATACTACCTTTCACGGCAAACCATGATAATACATTGATCGGTTGCAAGCAAAAGACGTAAGTCGATAGAAGATATATCCGTAAAACCCACAAGCCTCCAATCGAATCCTCTCGATTCCACCACCGTTAAATGGGTAAAATTAAATCGTCTAAGAATGCGGTCCGCTTTATTACTTTGGACTTTTGTTTCCATGAGAAAAGGATATTCGGTTTATTATCACTAGCAATGATTTTAAATGCCCGAAAAAGTCGGAGGAGCTCGCCGCTCTGCAGCCTCCACGATACGAGCTTCATTGAGGAATGATTGTAAGAGTATTTTTGGCTTGCCCAGGGCAAGAGGATTCATCATAGCCGCACTGCATTGGTACATCTTTTTCATGAAAGGATGAATTATCCGTGGATTCGATTTCACATAAAGTTGCTCAAGCTTTTTGCACTTTCCTTTGCAAGTTGGGCATCGGCTAACATGGCTTCTTTAATCGCAGAGAGGGTATTTTGGGTGTTATCGACCAGGCCGCTTCAACGCTTGTAATGTCGGTAAAGGAACCGAGCTCATGGTAGAAATGAAAGGTCTTTGGTGGGAAAGAACTCGCATGAAAAAGCGTGGTACTATGTTGTGTGCTTGGGAGAGCTATCTCTTACCTTGGATGGTTGTGTGGATTGGCCACCCCGCCTTGCTACGTGAGGAGGTGGGTCGGTCCCCTCAGTAGCTTGCCTAAGTGTTGCTCTGTTGTTAAAGCGTGGATTTCTTGGAATTGTCGTTGCAAAGAATTAACGGGACTTCTTCATTTTGCTCTTCGATTTCATCCGTCAAGATGGAGAATCGGGAACCATTTAAGATGGCTGTGGTATTATGATTGGGGCATTCGGCCGATGTTGTGGGGCTGCAGTGTGCCATTCCTCATGTTGTTAGGTTCAGTTGGTGGATTAGGGTCCTTCACTGGAGCTTTTGGGCATTTCTTCGCTGCGTGTCGGGCTAGCATCCAAGGCCCGAAGGGATTATTATCCGTAGGGCATTGATAGTGTCGAGGGCATGGGTGGTCGAAGTGTCCATTTCATGTGCTTTTTTCTCGAGGACAGTCCTCCGCTTTATGGCCATAAACACCACAACCAAAACAAACCATATGGAGACCTTCAGTATTCGATTTTATATATTTCATCATTCAACATTACCGCAATGGGCGCGGCTTATTCAATTCTATTTCAACACATACACGAGCATATTTACCTCTTTGGCTTCGCAGATGACGTTTGATCGACTTTTCTCGGGCAATGCCTATACAGATTGCCGACATGTGTAAGGCTTCTTGCTCAAAGTATTCAATTGGCACACGAGGATTCTAACCCATATCATAGTGGATTGAATGAGGTCATTTGACGGATGAAACGAAGGTTTCCATTTTGCGATTGTGATATAATGGTTCGGATTAGCCAAGGCCCATTCTCTCCAAGACATAGTCGTAATCCTCTTTTGCCGTTTAAAAGAACAATGTAAAATTCATCCTCTAGGTCCGTGATTTCGATGTGTTTTCCCTTGCCCACATATCCTTCAACCGGGCTTGCAGGATCCAAAGCTAACATTGCGTCCAAGATCTTGATAATCAATGCACGTCTCCATGGTAGCCACAATTTCTTAAGAGTTTCGATCGGGATGTCAACTTTTTTATCCCTGTCAAAGTGGAAGGGCTTTCCTGTTGCTTGTTGTTGATAATGCTGGACAAATTCAAGCATGTCCGCTTCGGGTTAAATCGATGCCGGTGTATAACTCAGGGGTGGAATCAGGTTCGCGAAGGAGGTCGGCCCCGCCACGACGGACTCCAGGCTGAACCACCTTCCATCGGCGGAGATGGTTCTTCAGTTGCACGCCGCTTAAGTCTGCTATTACTACGGTGTAGCATATCGTCTTCCTCGTTAGAGCTTGCTGGTTACATTTGGAATACTTGAAGTAGACTGTAGTGTTAGTAATCCTTGGTAGCATAGTTGTGCTTTTGTTCATTACGTAACAAACTCGTTGATTGATGTAATTATTTTTTATGGTTAATGTTAACGAAGATCCGGTTTCCACTATATATGCAAAAAAAAAACGGCCCTAAATTATTCATATATCTAGCCGAGTAATAAGAACTTAATTTAAACTATTTGTTAAAGTGCAAAATAAAAAAATTTCGTCAGGCTTTGCCCCAACAATGTATTCTCTTGAGATTGAATGGAAAATAATTAAAGCACCGCACCGCATCTTCTCCCAGTGCTATGAAAAGTAGTCACATTCGAAGTACACACACTTTCACAACGATTCAAATTCTTATCCCACCTATTTATTGAAATCTGATGAGATGAAACCAACTTTATATACGTGAACACGATGATGCCGCAATAGAAAAGAATTACTACATGATTAAACAACTAAATCCCTACTGTTAAATGAGACGGAATAGGTAAAAATTAAAACGGCACAACAAATGCCGTGGCCTCAAGAATTTTTAGGATTGATATCCAAAATAGTAATTAGAATACAGAAACTTACGGTCACTGGATTAGATGAATCAAATTTCAAATATTCCAACATGAATTGACATGTGGCTGAGTTCATCTATAATCATCATGGCCTGATTTACTCTACGTTTTTCCTTAATCTGCGAATACAAACATGTACCTACAAAACTTGTATAAGGTTAAACTTTCCACCGAAATAGCTTATAGTTGAGATTCCAAAAAATTAATTATTCAGATCACCTTAATTTCTCCGGAATAACACGTACAAAGCTTTCTGCTTGTTGATTATTATAGTTCATCATTGACGAAATTCCGGATACAGAACGAAAGGGAGGTGTAGAAGAATTGGCAGATAGACTCAAGTTTTACAACTCATACCAACCATACAGCCTACTCACAAAACAAACATGGATTCGAAACCAAAGGTTGAACAATAGAAAACGATCTACCTTGTGTGAAACAAAAAGTTCTAATTGAGGAAGAGATATCCTCAATTCGCATACGAACCAACTGTATTGAAAAACAAAACCATACATCTAAAGTGTTAAAACGTATATCCTCAATGATATTGTCCCCAAAAATATAAACTCGACACTTCAACTAAATTGTTAAGGATACACTATAAATTACCATTTCACCTGAAAGCTAAAACTGTGATCAAAGGCATAATGTACATGTTAATGCATTCTAACATTAAACATACCATTAGCTTCGGCTTCTCTCTTATGAATCGATTTTGCCGGTTTCAGAAACTGGCCTCAAGTGCTCCTGCATATGAATCCTATGTGAACAACGGGACAAAATAAAGTAGGAAAAAAAAGTGGGCACCCATAAGACAGGAACACAAAACAAAATTTACCTCAGGATAGACTGGCCTCGTTTCCATGTCATGTCATTTGCGCCTGAAATTTTTCGGTTTCTTTGTTTTTTTTTGTTTTTTTTTCTTTCCGAAACCCGGGTTTGGGTAGGGTAATTGTGAAGAAACGGGAAAGCACATGATAGTGTAACATATGAAAATGAGAAGTATATCAATATGTACACGCTGCACATAACTAAGCAGCGGTTGAATTGTTTGATTTGGAGGGCAGACAACTCAACGCCGCTTATAATGAATAACCTCACATATATGTGTGTTAAAGAGCTATAGAAAACAAACACAAATATATAATTAGAAAAAAAAATATGATTACCCTGATCAAAAGATAGGGGCAATTGCTAACTGCACTTGAGAAAATTGGGAACATTGTCACTGAGAATCCATTATTACCCTGATATGTCAGCAGGAAACATCACGAAAAAGCCCATTTGATTCATCATAGATCCATCTGTGAGAGAAGAATGATACATACTGGTTTTAATAAACGATGAAAATGAATCAGTTTAATGCTTCACAAACCACTCAATCGTAAACAATCTGGATATGCCAACAAAGTATTTCAACCTTATCTACCTTTAATAAGAATAAGCAAAATGAGAAATAGATGAGGCGAGAAAAAATCAGAAGATACACACTTGCAAACGTAAAGAGGCCGTAAAATATCATTTGACCCCGTCCCTAAACTGGTTTGTCTTTCTTTCTCCACAAAAAACTTGTTTGGAGGAAGAACTTCACATAGGCTTCGTATCATGCCAGCTATTGCAGTGCAAGCATAAGTGGACACAAAAACCTACAGAGAAGAGCAAAAACAGATAAAAGCTAATAAGCAGACTGTATGAGAGTCGTGCATCAATCGTTTCATCTATCTCTAACAGATAAGGATAAACCGTTGTTATTTTACATAAAAAGTCTAAAAGGTTCCAGTGATCTATGTTTTTGGTGCACATTATGTCACATTGTCAAAAAATAAAAGCTGCATTTGCAACTTCTCACTAACAAATGTTACGGCACATAGCTAGTTTTGAGAAAGACCTCTACTCAAAGATACTTGGCACTTGTGTCTTATTAAAAGAGACATGCCCTGCAACATTTTCATACTCATGAAAATGAGAAGTGTATAAATGATATAAAGTAATGATGATCAAGAAAATGAAGTAAAGTAAAAATGATCAGAAAGTAATGAAAAGCACATTTCATTACTTTATATCATTTAAGCGTTTAGATGAGATGGTAATATGCTTTTGTTACGAAATCTACACGGGAACGCAGCAGAATTTAAAATTTTATTTTCTTTTAACCAGGATCGACTTCGTTTAAGAATAAACAAACGAGTTAGTAGGCGATGGTTATCTTGGTTGATCTAAAAGATCGACGACTTTGGCCGTAAGGAGAGTAGTTTCGCACAGAGCCGCCCAAGTGTTCGGCCCACCGCCAAATCCACACGAATGACCCGTCGGAATCCCATCATGGATTCTTTATTGGAAAACTCCGGTTGCTAGACCGGCCCTTTTCTCTCTCTCCAACTCTCATATGACGCTCTCCAATTTTACATAAGAACTATTAAATTTCTTGGAATTATGCATCAAAGAGCTTTGACACCCACCTCCTATTTATAGTGGTTGGGGCGCACTATGTAGTGTGGAGAGAGAAAAACATTTTCCCAATAAAATAAGGAAAATATATTTGATTGATTTATCTCATTTATTATAATATCTTATATTAAATAAATCAGGATATTCATCAATATCTTATATTGAATATTTTAAGATATCATCAATATCTTATACTGAAATATTTATCTTTTATTATATTACCATAAATCAATTTTACATGTGTATATATATATATATATATATAACACACATAAATGTATTAATATATACAACTAATGAAATTGTGCACATGTACATCTAATGTACAGCACACGCACCTTTCATTTATATTATATATATATATATCTTTATATTATATTTGTAGAAAAAAAGCATCAATTACCCGTATTCTTTCAATTGATCCACCTAAAACCGGTTCTTTTAACAGTAAGTAGAAAAAAAAAAAAAAAAACAAAAACAAAAAGACGCAGATGTTGTTTTTTTATTTTATTTATTTTATTTTTTTTATAGAACCCTCGCCCTTTTTCATTCTCCTCTCTTCCGCTGTCTCCTGCCAAAAAGCTTCGCTTTCCGTCAGAATCGCCAAATTCATGGCGACACTCCTCTACCCACGTTCTCGCTTTTCTCTGCAACTGTTCTTGCATTCCCCACTCCATCCAACCTCCCCAAAAGTTTTGGCCTAACCCATTAATACCGTGGATTTGATGTCAATGCTCATAAAACAAATGTCCCAAAACGCCACACCTCTTACAATTTCTTATTTGTTCAGTATCGGACATGGGTGGTTTGTAAATTATTGCGTAAATTAACCTTTGCAACTGGGATTTTTCTGTTCTCCCAACCTTTTCTTCGATTTGTTGATGAAGGTAAATTTTTTTACTTTAATTTCTTATTTTATTTATTTATATGGAATTTTTTACTTTATTTTTTGCAACCGTTGCTTCATGTATTTGATGTAGAAATCAACCATGTATTTTATAATCTGGAAAAAAATCATCCGTGCATCTTGGATTTTGTTGTTCCCCAACATTTTGTTCAGTTTGTTCATGAAGGTGAGTTTTTTTATTTTTCTTTTTGGCAAGTTCATATGAGTTGCTCCGATCAATTATATCTATTTTATTTCCAATATTTTTTGCTAAGTGGTATTCTCCTGTAATAATTTTAATGTCTTTATCTTTGCTGCTTAGTTCAAATATTATGTAAGATTTGTTTTCTTACAAAATTTCAACTGACTTGCTATCTTTTATCGTTTTTTTTCACACCTGATTTTCTTGACTGGAAATGGGTTCACGGATGTGGACAGAGCAGTTTATATTATAGGAGCATACAATCAAATTACTTAGCTAAAACTTAACAAGCAACTCAGCTGATAGAGAGAAAAGAGATGAACTTTCAGCTAAACTCCAGAAAATATTATCACACTCAAGTGAGTGGATTATCTGCACTGTAGTGCAGGTCCGAATACAATGGCTCAGATGACTACACAGAAAGAGTAGAGATCTAAACCACAACTGACCAAACAGTTGCAATTCAGTGTCAATAGTCAAATTAAAGGCTCTGATTATAACACAATCAGAAGCTATAACACAATCAGAAGCTCTACAAGCAACCTATTACAAGATGTTCAGGGCAGTACAACACAGGGATTCAACAATATCAATAGGATTGCAGCCCAACCAAATATAGTCTAAAGGAAATGCCTTCACCTGAACTTCACATGTGAGCAAAAAGGGGGGACAAAACACAAGACAACTTTCACAGATTTTCACACTTGATTTTCTTGGCTGATTTTCACAGATTTGGCAGTTTATTGATGGAACTCTAGCATTGCAGCAACAATGACCTTGCATCCTCAGAGGTGAGTCATGTAGAACACCGTTGTCCTTATTCGATTTTGTTACTTTAAGTAATTTAATTTTTTTCTTTGGTTATTTTCGTTATGAAGGTAAACATTCCTTTCCTATTTTTAAATTTTCTGTGTGGTAGTGTTTATGTGGTATAAGCATAAATCTTGGGTGGATAAGAGGCAGTTTGCTTATGCGGTTTCTCATCCATCTCCCGTTTTGAATTTTAACTCAAATATCAAATGTAAACATATGATTCATTGTCCAATATGAACAGATGATTCTCTGTCCAATATGAGGGATATGAAGATTTCTGTTTTTATAAAATTTATGCTCTATTATTTCAGTGTTCAACAACGATTCTCCGTCCAACAACGATTCAACTAATGGATTTTTTTTTTCCAGAATTTGCCGATAAGGAGACAGGTTCTTCAATACACAAAGCCCTTATCCTCCTTGGGTTGGTGTTTTCTTTAATCATGTTTTCATTAACGGAGAATATATGGTCATCATGCTATATTTCATTTTTCCAAACATCCTTTAAGATTCGGTACTTATGACTTATCTAAATTATGGTTCTTTCTGTGGATTTATTATCATGAATTTTGTGCATTTTCTCTGATTATGTTTCAAGAGGTTTCTTACCGTATAACCTTTAGTTTTTCATGACAACTGGTGCTATTTATTCTATGGTTCTTCTAGAGTGACTATTTGTTTCTTTATTAATTTGTTTCACCATCGTTTTGGGTTGGTGGATGAAGGGAATATTCAATACAATTCAATTGATAAAGGCCTTTTTGTATATCTGTAAGATGTATTCTTGGCCCTGTGAAGGTCACAACATATCGATTGCGGGAGTAACAACTATAATATAATCAAGTCGGAATCTTCCGTTGGTTCAAGTTCAACTTTTTGTACAACTCCAACTTATGCCTTTTTCTTTCGTGCGATCTGAGGGTTGAGAATAAGTTGACAATCTTGCAAAAACTAGAAAAAGTTGTGCGATTTGATAGTGGGGAAATGGTGACTGCAATATATGGTAGGATTTCATGGTTGTACAAGGTAAACTTATATTCTTATGTGACTGCAATATATAGGGTAGGATTTCATGGTCGTTTTCAGTCGTTTTTTTTTTTTTTTTTATATTGCTGATACCGTCCTACGGGTTGGTGATTTTTGATTTGTATTTGCAGCTTCTGCTTATTAATTTTCATGGGTATTTGCTTTGCCATGGTTTGTCTTTCTCATTATTTTACTTACTAGCTTGCTTTGCTTTGCTACACCACCAGCTGGGAAACTATTTTAATTTACATTTTTGTTCCTATATTCAGTTCCAGTAAATTACATCCCTTTTCCTAATATTCCCTAAGTAGTGATTGCGAACGGTGCAGCCCAAATTTGTTGAAAATTGTGAGCCATGTATCCCTAATTTCTGGGAGCTACTGCAGCAATACTCAAACATGTTGAAATGCTTAAGTGTTGTACACATAGGGATGTGGATCATGTTGTATTAGAACAACAAAGGATATTTTGTGTGGATTTGAAGCTATACAAGTTACATGGAAAGCGGGTATCTATATAATATATAGTATGGACTTGGTAAAATCCAACTATTTCACTTTTTTTAACGCCACCAGTTTTAGTTTAGTTAGGCTATCAAGCCTGGATGAATTATTGTAATTCCCACTTATGGCATTTCGAAGGGATGCCTCACAATGCTTGGTTTCTTGATTCATTACATTTTCCTTTTACATCACACTCTCTTTAGCCCATTTATTTCAACTTAACGTTTACGATTAATTACATTCATGTAATTGGTTAAAAAAACGTGTGCTTTACTTTTTTACATTGGTAGTTGTTGGCATGTTACGTGAGATGGATGTTGTGATCTACAACAACGGTTTTGTTCTCAGTCTTTGATTATCGGAACAACACCGTAATGTGTTCAATTTTCGCTTTTGTTGACATTTTTTTTTTCATTGTAGGTTGGACTGGAATGCACTGCTTTCTGTAACATGTTTCTTTAACATCAATTATCAAATACCAGTTGGGAGTAAGATACGTCTGTGTATACGCAGATGCCTTTTCCACTACAAGAATCAACATGTTTAATTTGGATTTAATATATGTTTCAATGTTCATTCAAATTGTATTTCTCTTACATTGATTTCTTATTTTGGTAATTATATATGTTGTTCAATGTTTCAGTTTCATCGCCATGATTCATATATGCTTCAAGGTCCATTCGATTTGCACTTCTTTTACATTGGCAATTATGTTGTTCAATTTTTCATCAGCATGAAGGAATAATGTTCCTGCCTTTTCTTTTGTTATGTTCAAGCTTGGCGGTGGAACGGCATTTCGACTGGACTTATTGGCAATCCAACTCCCAAGTGTGGATTTCCATGATGGATTTTCAACATTTTGAATAGCTAACATACTTCTGGAGAAGGGCAAAAGTACATGGCGTGGAAGACGATGTAGCTGAAGAAAGATTTAAATACTGGATAAGCCGTAGCACAGAGTCGCCAACATCACTCGATGCCGTTGATGGTATAACTCTCGCATACATACATTTCTCTACTTAATTTATTTGGTTACATGTTGTAGTATGGAAATGTGTGATAAGCAATTTAAGTACCCCAAAAAAAAAAAAAAGCTTTCGCTTTTATCAAAAGCTAATAATAATAATAATTATGCACACATTTGATATCGGTTTTTCGGTTGAGCGTGGCATAATTGAGCTAAGAAATTGGGGATAGAACAACGGCTATGGGAAGCCTCTCCAAGGAAACAGATCATCAGTCGTATTTAGCAGGAGAAGCAGCAACTTCAAAGTCAAGTCGTAATTCTGATAATACTTCTTAATCATCATCATACTTCTTCTAACATAATGTTTATGTGAACAAGTACATCATGCATTTATTGCAACAATTTAGTCACGTGGCGGGTTTTTGCAATGTACACAGTTTTGATGGTTAATGATATTGTAGAATGATAGATCTGGATCTGGATCTGGATCCTTGAAACACTTCTGATTATTTCCACTGTTGATTTAGGTTGCAAAAGCTGGTGGTGATAAGTGGAAAAAGTTGGCTGTAATTTTTTCCATTTATTTTGTTTCCCTTTCAATATATCATTTCTGCACAAGACTCTTTCATTCTATAAGCACAAAATGTATGTTTCTTTTACTGTTACTTTCTTATCATTAACATGAATAGGTTGTTTTTGGTTTCATGAAAACCACCATTATGCAGGAATGATTGCTAGACATGCATATTTTCTTTAATTGTGATAGTTGTATACTTCTATACATTAGGTTCTGACTTCTTTCTGTATTCCTTAAACATAAGTTGGAGTGTTGGAATTCGGTAACGAAAATGGTGTTAGCCAATTTTTTATTTACTATTTATTTTCAGATTATGTTTTCGTTCATAAATAAATCAGCGAGTTTTATCTTAGTATATATATATATATATATATATATATATATATATATATATATATATATATATATATAGAGGAAGGATTTAACCCAATTACCCGATCGACCGCTCCAAACCCGCTTTGAAAAAAACAAATATATTTTTAAAAAAACTACCACTCAAATAAAAATAAAAAAATCATCACGACGTTAAAAAAAATTAAAAAAATCAGATCACGTACTTAGTCAATCAGTTTTGCCCGCATAATTTTATCCTAAAATCACTCGATCAGTTTCAGTATCTTATTGAAGACTGAAATCTCAACGTGGAAATCTCAACAGGATCCGGTCTGGTGAATCTAGACATTATTTGTGTGATCTGATGTGATTTTTGTAAACCCCTAATAACCCTAATCATCATTCACTTTCATGCCACAAATAACCCATTTCCGATCAATTAACGATTAACCATGAAGCATTTTTTCTTATCTTCATGTAAGAGCTCTGTGGGGAATGGCGACAGAAGAATCTCACAAGGTTTGGTAGATTGTATGAATTTACATTGGTCATACTTTTTGTGCGAGAATTTGTTGTATTTAATCACTACGATGCTCTGATGTAATTTTTGTAAACCCCTAATAACCCTAATCATCATTCACTTTCATGCCACAAATAACCCATTTTCATCAGTTAACGATTAACCATGAAGCATTTTTTTTTTCCTTTCTGATTTTCAGGTAAGAGCTCTGTGGGGAATGACGACAGAAGAATCTCACAAGCTGCGGTAGGTTGTATGAATTTTCATTGGTAATCCTTTTTCCTGCGAGAATTTTTTGTATTTAATCACTGGAATGCTCATCATATACATCATCTACTTGAGAAAATTTATGCTCACATGTATTGTTTTCTACTTTGCTACCTTGTCCATTTTTTTGTGATTTTTTCTATTGCCTTACACATGTTTCTCTCGATGTGTTTGTGAAATGGGAGTCGATTAATGAGGAAGATATTTTCTTTCTGATCGTTAGGTAAGAGTATTTTTGTGGGGAATGGCTACAGAAGTATGAATTTTCAATGGTAAGTGGTTGTTATTTTTTTCAAGAATTTGTTCTGCTAGATGCCTGCAATGCTCTAAATTAGACTGCTTGAGAAAATTTATTTTCACATATATTACTTTCTACTTTGCCGGCTTCTTGACTCTGTTGCGTAACATTTTTCTATTTCATTTTCTTTATTGCCTTACATGTTTGTCTTTGTGTGTGTGAATAATGAACTTTTCCATTTCATGTTTGTTTTGAGAATTTTCACGTAGGATGATGCAAAAATGTTTTGGATTGTTTCTGCATTTAGTTCTTGCCTTTATGTTAGTTTTAGGCCCAAATTTGTATTAGTAATATGATTTTCTCTAAATTTGCATGTGATAAGAAAATGGATGAAAGTAATACATTTTTGATAATTAAAGTTGTTCTTCCTTTGAACATGAGAAGGATGTATGCATTAGGCTTGAATACATTGGTTTCTTACTTACTAATGCTTTTTTCCCCATATGTTTGCTAAGAATATTGATGTATGTGGTTTTAATGATTCCATTAATGTGTACTTTGGTAAAGCATTATTTCATCAATAAATGGTATTCCTTGGGGATTTTCATTATTAATTTTTCAAACTTCACAGTATTATTAAGTTTGATCATGGATTGTTCCATCTCCAGATCGACACCGTATATACTATATACCACAATGAAAGAAATTGTTCTCTCTGCTCTTTCGCGTTGGTAATGATAATAAGTTTGAAGAAACATGAGAATTTTCCAAAAACTGTCCCTGTCGCCTTGAACCAGAGGATTACAATGAACTTTATACACATCGGAATCGAAAATGACAAGATACAGGTGACCATTTCTAATTGTATTTGAAATACATCGGTAGCTCACTAGGCCTTTAACTATGTTTCTAAATTCAAACTCTTCTATGTGGATACACTTTGATTTAGTCAAACTTCCTCTTGCGATTAACTTCTCCATTTTTTGTTCGTATTGTAATTCACATGTGAACCATGCATCCTCTTCGGTCACTAAGCGCCACATTATCTTCTCTAATCTAAATCTGCTGCTCCATCCGGAGACAGGAGCTTCACCGTCTGAATTGCTTCAAGCTCGGGAAGACGACGCCGATGCATATTTCATATCGGAATCCAAGGTAATTAATAATTTTTCCCCACTACTATGGTGATTAAAAGCCAAAAAAAAAGTTTGCTGAATTTTGACTCAGTATTGTGTTTAAGGGAACGGTGGCATATATGCGGGATATCATGTATCAACTACAATAGTTGGGCCTAAATTGCTCACTTTACCCTACGCATTTAGGGGTCTTGATGGGATATGTGGTTCTTCTATTTAACAGTGATGGGTTTGGTGACCTTCTATTCTTACTCTCTCATATTCTCGGTGCTTCATTGTTGCGAGAAGTAGTCGTCAGGTGCCGTGAACTTGCTGCTGACGTCTTAGGTTCTATATTTTTTGAGTTTTCTTTTGCATTTGGTGGATATTAGGAGTGTAGCCATGGAGTTATAGAGTCTGCTATGGTTTTATCGACTTCATTTCACATCGGAGTTCCAATCAAGGGAGGAATCGTTTTCATGCCAAATCCAAGTAGGAACAAATTCATCAAGTCGGGGACCTTCCATTGAACGACAGGCATGTACGCTTTATTATTCTACAAAATTTATTGTCTAACCAGTGCTTTATCATTCTACTTAGTTTATTGTCTTAGTGGTTTTTTTATTTCATTAGTTCCTCATTGAAATTCACATTCGTCTCACTTTTGTTTGTAAGAAATTCATGTTCATATTTTTTTAACTTTCTAGGTTTATGAATCAAAATTTTTCTTTTTTCCATGATGTATACATTGTGCATTTTCTCGGTTTGTACTCTTTATTCCCCAACGTCCTTTTCTGCCGGTCGGTTCCCACTAATTCCCTTATGACATTCTGCCGTTGCTGGAAAAAAAAAATGTATTCTTCATTTAGTATTGTCACTTAGTTTTGTTTCTAACGGTGAAACAAATATTTATTTCACCGACTTCGGCATCCCCGTTGGAATTCATATTGATTTGCAGTCCTTTCTCAGGCCAGTTATGCTACAACCTAATTGATTAGTCCTTCATTTTGTTTTAGCTTTGCCTCACATTTTTTATGTAACATTTATAAGCGTTTTTTTTTTTAAATTGTCAATAATTAAATGGTGATTGTTTTAAGATAATTGTTTTGGGGTGGTTACAAAAAAGCAAATGTTGCTTTTACACAAGGATGAGGTTGTGGCCAAAAGAAATAATTTACTGATCTTATATAATCTTACTGAAACAGATGCTACTCATTGTTTACCGTATTTTACGTGTTTCCAAATGAAGTATCTCCTCATTGTTTAGCATATTCTATTTCTTTTATTTATATTAAGGGCACATTCATTTGTTGGCGAATATGGCAGGTCCGGTAAAATTTTCCCTCTCATTTGGATGCCATTTCGTCTGTTAGCGGCTTCGGTGGACAAGTAAGCAGTTTCCTTCTACTTAGCTTACTTTCTTAGCGGTGTTGTTTCTTTAATTCCTTATCTGTGTTCGGTTTTGTCACATATTTTTTTGTAACAAGCAGAACTTATGTTAATTGCTTTTAACTTTACATGTTCATGGAGATACTTAAAATGACTCCATTTCCAATTATGAATACTTTGTGCACTTTCTCAGTTTGCACTCTTTATTCCCTTGCAGTTTTCTCCTCACCAATTGCTACTTCTTGCTTGGTGAGTTATCTCTATCACCATATTCTTTTATTCCTTTTACTGTTTAGTGAAATGAATAATTATTTAGTTTCAACTTTTGCAGTTGGCTTAGGAAACAACTATGAAGACATGTTATTATATTTATGTTGATTGTTTTTATTTTTATTAGTCCATGGTGTAGATAAGTTATTTTCAGGCTCAAGTCAAAGTGGATGTGAAAGTGAAAGAGGGAAGATGGTCGGACATTTTTTTATAAAGTATTGGCCTTTCCAAATCTTGATTAAGTTCTATTACCTGGTAATTTTACATTTTTGTTATCCTATTTCAGAAAATGGTTGCAATCATTATTATTAGTTAATTGGATTCGCATTACATGCTTTCTTCCTTTTAATATTAAAAAAAATGATTGTAGTGCTAATAAATTGTAGTGCAGGTTTTGGATTATCCACTATGTCAAGCAAGGGATAATCCACTATGTCAATCTTTTGGCTCAATCATTTTGGTTTAATAGAAGTTTGTTCTGTTTTTAGGTGGTTGAAGATTTCTTTGTAACACATTTGTTGTTCAAAATAGTGGATGTTTGCTCCATTTTCTACCCAATGACAAGCAATCATCACATAGTACAACATAGTTTTGGCCGGTTGAAGAAACACTTGGCTGCAAGTTTGTCATAATGCTCTCTGGTATGAAGGAAAATATATGTCAACTACACAATATGCCACAAAATGTTACACGTACTACACTTTCGAGGCATTGATTAAATTGGAGGGCAATTGCTTAATGTGTTTTTTCATAATTAATGGTTAGAAAGTGTGTAATGCAAGATGTGGTATTTTGTGGAGTGGATATATGACCACCCCTGGTGCGAGATTCAAATCCGGTTTTGTGAATAAACTGCCATTAATATATTAGTTAGTGCGTGATCATAGATTTTGTTTATTATACTATCTAAACTCAGCAGATCAAATGTTTATACCATTTTTTTTTATTGAAATGGTTATAGCAATCTTTTTGATATAAAAGACTTCCCAAATGCATGTTTTATTCATGTACATACCATAACATACTTTTTCTTTTAAATATATTTAAAATTTTTTTTTTTTTTTTTAGGGTAATTTTTTTTTTCTTGGCATTTAAATCTCACTCAAACTTATCATCGATTTTAGATTTCATTCCTACATTTTTTTTTCTCATCACCTAAAAAATATGTATTGATTTCATTTCTTTCCTACATGTCGTTCCCGTGCATTATGCACGGGTTTCGTACTAGTATATATATATATATATATATATATATATATATATATATTAATATCTTATATTAATATTTAGGTAATACTATTAATTAAATTGACAATCCAAGTGTATCTTATACACTAATCATATGCGCCCCATATGCCAATTAATTGGCTTCCGGAATATTTTTTAATTAATTGATATAATTAATATCTTGTATTTAATTTATTCATAATAAATAAATACCACCATATTAATTTACCACTATAACCTTTATAGTCTCGAGATAAACTTTCCTTATTTGGTTATCATCTATAACCACATTTTAATCCGGCTAGATGTTCATATGTGTGTGACCCGATAGGCTTCCGAATATGTTGGCCGTAGACACAAAGTGCAAATTACGAAAATGCCCTTCATGCCTAACGATCACGGGATAGCGTCTCAGCAACACACCGTGACCCCAATCATCGAAAGAGTCAAATGCAATGACTACTACCTTTCATGTGAAAGCGATTATCGTGTAACTTACAATCCTATCGCTGTAATAATATCCATACGGTCGGAGTCGAGTGTCAAAACATCAACGACCGTATCTTAAAATCTGGATATCATGCTCTCTCGAAGTAACTCATTTACTCCCACTTTGAAAGGATTCACGAGAGTAAGACATTCCTTATAAGAAGGCCATTTCGGATATTTAATCCCAATCATAGGATACACGATTCCCGGACGACCAATCATGTATACTCCGTGACGCTTCAAAGATGTCATACCCAATCACTACCGCATGATCGCCCGTGGCTGTGGGAAACCTCAATAGTGTCAAAGTATGACAATCCACACCGTGATTCCATGAAGACTCGGTCTTAAGGATAATTACACAACCGTCACATAGTGTGACACTTATCCGTGTAAAGTGGGTCGATAACTAACGTCGCATTCTCTAATACATGTCCACACGTATAGTCCAAGTGTCTCTACACTTCGATAGACGATATCTATCCCTACCCTTAAAGACAGAAGACATCTAATACGTGCTAGCATGTTCATACTATCAATGCCCTGTTTAATAGTACATCAGCCTAGAGACATTTAAGTATCAAACTTATTAAAGTGATTAGAGATCTCATCAACCATAATCGCCTATCATGGTTTCTCTATCACAGTTTAATACTAAGGACGTTATCACATAACAATTCATAATTGGTTCTTTAAAAGAACATATATATGACAACAGAAAAAGCCATTTAATATATGTACAAACATAAAGAAATAGTAGAAATGATCCGACCCGGTCGGATCCGGTCCAACCCGATTGGGTTTAGGACACTATTTCAACAGCTTTCACAGCACAAACAAAGCAAAAGAAAATGCTTGAGAAAAAGCTAAATGATTTGAGGCATTAACTGGTCCATGGCACCGGACTGAGTTCCAATGTGCCTTTCACATTCACATGTAAGTTGAGCCATTTCTTTCCATTTAAGTTAGGTAAATGACGATGACGGATTATGTCACCCTGAATAATCCGGGTCCTAATTGAATCTAATGATAAACACACACAAAACCCTAATGCCTAAAAGAGTGCGGTAGAGGATTTTAGTATTTACGGCTGAGTCTAAGCCTGTATCTTAGATTGCCTACGTATCATGTTAGGTTCCAGGAATCAAGCCTTACGTAGTTCCTGGATTGGGGTATTTATAATGACAACACTTGCCCTAACCCTAAGGTTATGTCGAAACATGTTATTGTCGATTTACCCTCAATGGGCCTTAACCCTTGCCCAATAATCGTTTGTTAATGGGCCGGGCGGCGGTGGTGCGGACTCTGTCATCGATGTCGATATTCCGACCTGCGGTAATCGACTCTGGGACTCATTGTCCTACACTGCTAGCTGGCGTGGACTCTGTCCCTACGGACTTGTTGTCCCACACTGCTCAAATGTCGATAGTCGATGTCCCGAGTATAGGCGTCGATATGACTGCCTTGAAGTTCATTCATAGTGTGATGACCAACCGATAGACGACACGTGGAGGGAGTGAATCCATGTATCGTCATAAGCCCCCCAAACTTGAGAGAGGCGACTCCCGTTGTCCGAGGTCGAGTCTGTCACCTGAATCGTCTTTGAGTTGGGTTTTTCTTTGGGCGGGAAAAAGCCCGCCTTTTGTTACCCTCACGGCCTGTAGACACGTGGCGCGATATCCTGACTCACAAACGCTTTGTATCCCGCAAAACGCGTCACTGCCTTGATTCTCGCGATTTCCAGGGGTTATAACCCCCATTACCCACGTCCTTTCAAATCACTTGCAAATTTTTTGCTAGCATATAAAGGAGAGAAGATAGAAGTTGAAGCAGAGCAAATTTGCTATTTCCTTCTCAAAAACCCCAAATCTCAAACACCAAGTAAGCTCCATTTTTCTGTGTTGTTTATCTTTTCTGTGATTTATCTATGTCCAGTAGTAGTAGTAGTGCCACCGAATCCGATAGGGGGAGCGAGACACCGTCCGGTAGCCAAACTTCGGCACCTGTTACTTCCGACAATCTTCTCCGGCAAGATTCCGGTGAGCCCGCAGGTTCTTCCTCTCCCGTCCCTCATCAACCTAAGAAGTTAGTGACTATGATGGATGGGAAAGGTGCCAAAGGGTGTCTCAGTACGTTTTCTTCTGAGGAGATCACCAGACTTTGCCGAAAATACAATATCACCAGTCCCCCATTTGAAGCTCGACTTCCTTCTGGCCTGCATCGATTTGCTGATGAGCCCCCAGAGGGATTTTGCACCGTCTACGAGAATCAACTCGCGAGTGGATTGAGGTTTCCACTCTACCCGGCCGCTCTCCTCGACCACTATGAGATAAGTATTTCCCAAATCGCCCTGAATGCCGTCAGGACTCTAATGGGGTTTATCATAGCATGTCGAGTCGCGGGAGTCTGCTTCTCGGTACCTTTGTTTCGGTATTATTATCAGATGGAAGCTACGCCCGACAAGCTATGGTATACCTTCCGAGAGAGAAGCGCATCGACATGAATTTATAACCAAGGGGCCTTCTTCTCACGGGAGTGGAAGCCTCAATTTTTCTTTCTTCGACATGGCCTGGAGAACCCCTATATAGGGCAGTGGAGGTCGAGGGGGGTGAAGAAAGACAAACTGGGAAATGCTCCCGTTCCTCAAGAAGCCCGACTACTGGGTGGACATAGTTTCGAGGTGTGCACTCGAGACTTGAGTCTCCTCTATCACCTAGCCCACTTGGAGGAGGCTGGGCCGGTTCCATACGCAAACCTTCACGCCCAAGATCAAGAGAATCGTAGGATGTTCCTTATTTGTTTGCTTTTCACCTTTGCTATTTGTCGAGTCTGATAACTTGTCGTTTGTTGATCAAAACTAAACTGTTCTTTTCATTTTGCAGTGGGAAGGTTTTCCAAGGTCACCGATCCTACCCGGGTTCCTTTGTCGGCGGTCGTGGCTGCTCCACCTCTCGGGGGTCGGGCTACTCCTGAATTGCATGTGGCTGAAGTCAGAGCACCTTCTTCCTCCCGAGAGGGGGGTGCCTCTCAACCTGAAACAATCCCTGCTGCCATCGAATCAACGGTGTCGGCCCGATCATCCGAGCCGCCTCCGTCCACCTGCGGCCTATCAGTCCGATTCGGCTCGCTTCGGGATGAAAAGGAAGATGAGTTAGTCGACGTGACTCCCGCTGTCGAGGTTAATGTCGAGGAACAGATGCCACCGCCCAAGAAGAGGCCAACAGTCACTGAGCTGGTGAGGGAGCAACATCGGCAGTCGAAGAGGGCCAAGGTTATTGAGGCTTCTCTCGAGCCAGAGGTCGATGTAAATTGGGTCGCTGATGATTGCGCGGCCCTGGAGGATAAGGCCTTGGCTCATGCGCTCCGGAAGATAAAGTTTCTTACTGTGGGTATTAAGGAGGTGTACATTACTTCAAAAGTCTTTTAAAGTAGATGGTCAAGAGACCGTTGTGGACAGTCTAAGAGATGACACTATTCACTTGATGAGGTGACCACAATGGAAGCATTTTGCAGCACTCTAAAGCAAATTTAGGGTGAATGATTCAGCCTGCAACCCACAATGGGCCTTTAATTCATTCCCTATCCCTAAAATAACCAACAGACTCCTCTAATATAGGGACTCCATTAAAATAAACAGTAGCTAATCTACAAGAGAGAGACATGTGAATGTTTTCCTTTTCCTACGCCGGAAACAATATTTCTGGTTTCAAAATGTAATTTTTTTTTTCTTTTAAGGTTTTTTTATTTTATTTTATTTTTTTATTATTTTTTTGGTGTGTAAAGGAAAGTGTTATTTTTTCATTTCATCCTAATTTATATTTTAAAACATTTTTGGGTCCATAAAAGAAAAGATATTTTTTATATAACATACAACGTTTTTTATAAACGCATACGACATATTAAATCTCACTGTGTAAGTGTAAAATATTTCATTTCTATTTTTGTGAGAAAGTAAAAAGAAAAAAGTGAAAAAATGTGTTGGTAATTAAATTAGTTAGTTGAGATATGGGAGAAAAAAATAATTTTAAGGAATCGTATAGGGAATGCTTGTTGGAGTTGATTGTTTTATAGAGATTTAAAAAAGTGAATTTGGAGCGAAAAATAAGATAAATATGGAGTATAATTGGGAGAACCATTGGGGTCACTCATCAGGGTGTCCACAATGATTTAAATTTCTTCCCGAAATCTAACATAGGGAGAATATCAAAACCTCAACCCCACAACAACACTCTATCTATTTCCCTTTCCCTAAATTAAATTAACCTTCCCTTCAAATATGAAGAGTCTGATAATATGAATAGTACCCCATTTATCTATCCACTTGCGCCAAAAAGAAAGCTTTCCTTCCTCAAATAACAAAAGTCAGACGAAATTAAAGCGTGCAGGTGAAATTAATTGTGCTTTTTTATGTAGGATTGAGATCAGTTTCATATATATATATATATATATATATATATTGCTAAGTGAATTGATTCATCTTTTCTCATCAAGATTTTGCATTTTGACATTTATTTCGATTTATTGAGTATACCCGTCTTGCCCGAAACAATACCGACAACACAATTACACGAAAATTTATCTTTCTGGTTGATAAAATTTTAGATAAAAATACACGAAATTACAAAAGATACTAAATTTTACTACAAAATACGACATTCTTTTTTTAAACTTATACGATATTTTTTTAACAAACATACGGCATTTTTTTAAAAAGAAATCTCACTTTATTTGTTCAAAAGAAAAAAATATTCTACTTTATAAATATATGACATTTCATTCTGATTTTTGTTTTTTTCTTTGAGAATTCATTCCGATTTTTGTAAACAAGTAAAAATAAGAAGGAAAAATGTGTAGTTAGATTAGTTAGTTGATATGTGAGAGAAAAGTAATTTTGAAGAATGGTATAAAGAGTGTTATTGGAGTTGATTGTTTTATAATGTGTTGAAAAAGTGAATCTAGCACAAAAAATAAGATAAATAGGGAGATTAAAAGTAACCACCATTGGGGTCACTCCAAGGGACTTGAGTTTTAGAGTGATATGACTCTCCCCAACGGTTCACTTGTACCATCCTTTTAAACAAATTTTGGAGTCTTTTAAAGTAATTGAACATTGCAATGGGAACCTGAATTGGCCCTCTACACTGGAAATCTTCCGGTTGGTACTCCAAAACACAAGTCCCTCCTCAAGTGAATAGTGTCATCACTTTAATTGGATTTTCTTCTTTCTCTTCTCCCACCACTCCCCATTTCTTCTTCCAACCTTCATCTGCTGCTAACTTTTTACCAAATCTGATAACATAATAAGGTAATTGACGATACAGGGTTTCACTCCCTCCACGTGGCGTCTATCGGTTGGTCATCACGGTGTAAGATAACTCCAAAGTATATCCATGTCGATGCCAGGCTCGAGGCCAAGGCCATCATATAAAAGCCAGGCTATTTTATCATCGATCGCCGACGACCGAGCAAGGTGTGAGATGACAAGTCCATAAGGATAGAGTCCACACCACCGGTAGCAGTTGTGGGACGATGAGTCAGGGTCGATCACCGCAAGTCGGCGATGCTCGACACCAGGGGCCAGTCTGCGCCGGTGTTCGAGCCCACCCACGGCGATAGCTTGGGCAAGGGTTTAAGGCCCATTTAGGGTAAAGGTGACAATAACACAAGCCGACTTAACCTTAGGGTTTAGGCAAGTATTGTCATTATAAATACCCCATTCGGGGAACTACGTAAGGCTTGATTCTGGAACATAACGAGATCGTAGGCAATCCAAGATCTGATCTTGGACTCACCAAGAAACCTAAAAATCCACCACCTCATTCCTCTTTTTGGCATTAGGGTTCTTGCGTGTTCATCACTAGATTAAATTAGGGCTCAAATCATTAAGGTGACTTAATTTGTCATCGTCATTGGCGCTAGAAGGAGGGCCTTCTATTGATTGAATACGCAAAAAACACGATGCCTCCCAAGAAACGCAGATCCAAAAGCGCATCTAAGGCAATCGATCAAGGCTCCTGGATGAACGAGCCAATCGATCCCGATATGCAAGAGGCGAAGATCCCGCCTTGGATCTTATTCAACACGATCCTCAGCAGAAATAGGGGGAAAAAGATCCAGTTTTGAATCTTGTCCAGGAGACCCACCAACCAGAAAAGCAAGCCCTTGCTCCGAATATCGGGCGCTTGCATCGGTTAAGCGAGGGCAAATTTGGAGGTAATGTCCGGGATAATCGCCGAGGCGATCCAATAGTGAAGGCGGCAGCAGACGCTGCCCGAAAGAAGCTATGGCGGAAGCGGCCGAAAGATGTATGCTGGACAAGCCTAAACAGACTCCTGGGGACGAAGTAAGCGCATCATCTAGCTCAGTGGAAAGAAAGAGACGTGAGATTCATCAAAAACACCAGAGAGAGGGACGATGACGGCGCCAGGGAGGAGTTGAATGCAATTTTGGGAAAGAATCAGTATCGTTGTGGCTCGAGTCTCCCTTCACGAAGGAGATCGAAGCTTTCCTAAACCCGAGGGTTTAAGATACGAAAATAGAACCATACGATGGCACCACCGACCCGGAGGACCATCTCCATAGGTATCTATCGCAAATGAGATTGGATGGGGCACCCGATGCAATGCGTTGTCGGGCATTCGAGACGTTACTCGTAGGTCGAGCAAGAGAATGGTTCACAAAGCTACGACCAGGGTCGATCTCCGGTTTTGCCATGCTCGCTCGAAAGTTCCGAGATGCGTTTATAGTCAACAAGAAGTTTCATCGAGCGCCACGCACCTCATGAGCGTGAGGCAAAGAAAAAGATGAAACAGATGATGGAATACTTGAAGAGGTTTAATCTCGAGGCCATGCAGGTCAAGGACGCAGATGACCGACTTACGATCACATCGTTTGTAGAAAGCTGCGTAATACTAAGTTATATATGAAGTTGAAGCGAGAGACGTTCCCATATACCATGGGCGAACGCGTCAACGTGGTACACCGATTTCATCAGGGAAGAGGCGGTCTGAAGGCACACCAATCCGGCCTGGATGGAATCAAGAAGGACACCGAGGTCGAGCAGGAATCAGTCAAAAGCGAGGATGTCGAGAGTAAGCCGTCGATTTGGGACCGTATCGACACATCCACCTCGGACCGTGGGGGCAAGAAAGGACCTCGCGTGATAAGGACTTTATCCCGCTCAATCGACCTCGATCGGAGGTGTTGTCGATTATGCTTTCAAAAAACTTGGCAAGAAACCGCCACCGTTGAAAAAACCTCGAGAGAAGAGGAACGCAAGCAAATATTGTGATTTTCACGAAGACATAGGTCATACAACAGAGGATATGATCGACACGAAGAGAGATATCGACGTCTCTCGCATTCGGGAAGGAAAGCTAGGCGAAGTTGTTGACAGATCTCGATATGATGGTCCTGTGGGGTGGAGAGTTTAAGAGAAAAACTCCGACCAAGATAGGAACCGAGGTCGAGATACCCGAGAGACGAAGGATCGGTCACCTCAGAGGAATCGATCCCCAGTCGAGAAGGAAACAACAGAGATAACTTTGGTCGGGACAGGTACGAAGAAAATCGACCTGTAAACTATGTCAATACAATCTTTGGTCCAGATGAAGGCGATAGGGATCAGACCAGGGAGGAGCCAGCTGGTAGCTCGAGAGAGCGCAGTACTTTCAATTCACGACGGAAGTCGGATATGGCCTCGAGATGATATCCCCAAGTCGAGGAGTCATAGCGAAGGGTTAGTTATTGAGGCAGTTATTAGCCGAGCCCGTGTATCAAGAGTCTGTATCGATAACGGGAGTGCAGTGAACATCATATATCACTCGGCGTTCCAAGCGATGAAGTTGAAAGAGAAGGATCTAGCCCCCATAGCATCTCCCCTGTTCGGATTCACGGGGCAAGCAGTCCATCCCATGGGCTCGATAAGGTTACTCACGATAGTTGGTGATGGCGAGAAAGGAAGGACACTTGAATTAAGCTATGTGGTAGTCAAAGCTCCCTCTGCGTACAATGTTATCCTAGGACGACCAGCACTCTTCGACCTTCGGGCTATAATTTCAACATTCCATAATAGCATGAAGTTTCCCACTAGGAACGGTTCCCACGAGGTAAAGGGAGACGTTGAAGTCGCTCGGAGTTGTAACTCGTGGTCATGAATGGGAAGATGGCGGTTCAACAAGTTTTAGTCGAGGAACCGATTCAGGAGGAAGAAGAGGAGAAGAGTTGGGTCTCGGTGATGCGATTGAAAACGTCCGACTACGGGAAGGAGAGGGCGATCAATGCGTACAAGTCGGGATTTGGATCCTGAGAAAGAAAAGCGACTCATGGTTAAGCTTCTAATCGAGTTCGAGAGACATCTTTGCTCTGGAAAGCCACCGACATGCCGGGGTTACTACCGACATCGCGGTTCATAAACTTGAGATTGACCAGGCTAAAAAGCGGTCAAAGCGAAGAAGAGGAATTTTGCGTCCGATCGACTTGAAGCTATAGAGTTGGAAGTCGGTAAGCTATTAGCGGCCCAGATTGTGAGAGAGGTATTCTACCAGAGTGGCTAGCTAACCCGGTATTAGTCAAGAAGCCCGATGGCGGTTGGCGCATGTGTGTGGACTTCACAGATCTAAACAAAGCATGTCCAAAAGATTCATATCCATTGCCTAAAATCGGCGAGGTTAGTAGACTCGACCATCGATTTGAAGTTTTTGGTTTTAGATGCGTATAAAGGATACCACCAGATTTTAATGGACCTCGGACGCGGAGAAAGCTGCATTTATCACAGAATTCGGCACCTTCTGTTATGTAACCATGCCATTCGGATTAAAGAATGCTGGGGCAACATACCAGAGGGCAGTCAACAAGATATTTGCAAGACAGATTGGAAGATGTATGGAAGTTTATGTAGACGACTTGCTTATCAAGAGTCGATCTATGAAACAATACCTGGTCGATGCTCGAGAGGTTTTCGAAGTGTTGAGAGAAACGCAGATGAGATTAAACCGAAGAAGTGTACTTTTGGAGTTAGGTCGGGTAAGTTCTTGGGTTATATGATTTTGAAGGGCGGGATTGAGCGAACCGGATAAAATTGATACATTAAAGAATATGCCCGCACCACGAAACATCAAGGAAATACAGAGGCTCACGGGTCGAATGGCGCTCTCAATGAGTTTCTATCGAGATCAAGACACATCGCACTACCATTTTTCAAGATACTCCGAAAGGCCGATCCTTTTCATTGGGATGATGAATGTCGATGACCTTTGAAGAGTTGAAGACTTATTTGTCGAGTTACCTACCCTCACTTCTCTCGAGAAGGGAAAAGTTGTTAGTTTATTTGGCGGTATGCGAGGAGGCGATGAGTGCGAGTCCTAGTCGAGAAGGGTACATGGCCAAGTGCCAATCTACTTTGTCGGCAAGGCTTTGCATGGCCCCGAGGTCCGATACTCGCGCCACCGAGAAGTTAGCATTATGTCTCGTTCACGCCGAGAAAATTGAGGCCCTATTTTCAAGCTCATCCCATTGTGGTAGTCACTGACCAACCACTAAAGCAAATATTGGCAAAACCCGACACCTCAGGTCGATTGGCAAAGTGGGTGATTGAAATGGCCCAGTATGACATCGAGTTCGTACCTCGAACTGCGATCAAAGCTCAGGCCTTGGCAGATTTTTTGGCTGAAGGGATCTCCGTCCAGCTCGATCAAGAAAAACAAAGTCCAGTGGAAAAATGGACTCTCCAAGTCGATGGAGCATCGAGTAAAGAGGGGGCAGGAGCAGGACTCCTCCTGGTAAGTCCGAAGGGCGAGGAATTCCCATACGCTCTTCGATTCGACTTCAAAGCAACGAACGACGAGGCCGAGTATGAGGCTATGATCACTGGATTAAAGCTCGCTTTGAAGCTGGGTGTCGAAGATTTGTCAGTGTACAGTGACTCACAGCTAGTGGTCAATCATGTTAAAGGGGAGTATGAGGCCAAGGAAGAAACCATGAAGAATTACTTAGCAGTTGTCCAAAGCCTCATACCAAAATTCAAAACGGTTGAATTCGAGCGAGGTTCCCGAAGTCGAACAAGAGAGCCGATGCGCTCGAAGGCGGCCTCAAACTTCATGTCAAGTAAGAAGGTTCTAGTCGAGTCAGCGACCGATAGGAGTTACATCGAGGCAGAGGCCCGACCGATTACTCAAGAGAGCCACATGGATGGACTCGATCGCCCTTTATCTAAAAGACGGAATACTACCGGTGATAAAGTGCAAGCCAGGAAAGTTCGACTTGATCCACTCGATATCGTTTTCGACGACATCCTTTATCGGAAATCCTTTGTAAATCCATGGTTAAGATGTGTCTTGAAATGAGGGCGAATATCTCTTGGAGGAAATTCATAGAGAGAGCATGTGGAAATCACTGTGGAGCTAGAATGTTAGCTCGAAAATGTAAGTTAGTCGGGTATTTTTGGCCATCGATGCAACGAGACGCGAACAATCTTGTCCAAAAATGCAACACTTGTCGATTCATGATAATATCCCCACCAACAAGCGCAAGACATGAATGTCATCTCGTCAACATGGCCATTTGATCGATGGGAGTCGATATCGTTGGACCACTACCTCGAGCTCCGGGAAATCTTAAATATGTGGTCGTTGCTGTAGATTATTTCACGAAATGGGTCGAAGCTAAGGCTATACCCGACATCAAAGCTGCAACCATCAAAAAGTTCTTGTGGGTCGACATTTTGTGCAGATATGGGATCCCTAAGGCTCTGATCTCGGATAATGGCACCCAGTTCGAAGATCGTAAAGTTAGAGAATGGTGCAGTGAATATCATATCGACCAACGATTCACCTCGGTAGCTCATCCACAGGCAAACGGTCAAGTTGAGCAAACTAATCGACAGATCAAGCTAGGGTTAAAAAAGAGGCTAGAGGCAGAAGGTCGAGATTGGGCAGTTCAACTTCCGAGCATCCTATGGTCATATAGGGCGACTCCTAATTCATCAACAGGGAAACTCCTTTCTCTTTAGTGTATGGGTGTGAAGCGGTGATACCCGCCGAGATCGGAGTTCCTCTCGCCGAGTTACGGCATACAATGTTGAGACTAACGATCCCGAACTCCGGCGAGGAAAGGACGAGTGTCGAGAACGAAGAGAGATAGCCTCGGCCAGAATGGCAAGGTATAGCGAGAAGATCTCTCGAAGATTACAACTCGAGGGTCGACATCGATACTTCAAGGTTGGAGATCTGGTTCTAAGGAAGAATGAAGCAAGTCGACAAGAGGCGGCCGGAAAATTAACCCCGAATTGGGAAGGACCTTATCAAATCCTAAAAGTCCACCCCAAAGGGTCTTATCAGCTTGGTCGGGCAGATGGAACTACCGTTCCTCGACATTGGCATGCCAACAATGAGGAAGTATTATGTCCGAGATAAGCTTTTATGAACTTTTATTTACTTTTAATGTTAAATCTTGTAATAAGTCCATGTGACAATCTATGATATTCTAATAAAAGTATGCTTTCTCGAGATGTTTTACGTGTTTGTTAGGATTTATAGCCAAAACGATACAAGTCCAATGTGAGAAAAGTTAAAGGCAAAATAATCAACAACGAATAGAAATCCATGGTCGGAAATCTAGACAAGCCAAAGCAAAGTTAGCCTAATGGGCGGCGAATGCAAAGGCATAAAGGCGGTTCGCATGGTCGGGCCAAAGGTCCAAGCTAAAAGCCGAACGAGCCCAAGAGGCAAACAAGGCTTAAGCAAAGGACGGTTCGCATAGTCGGGCCACCTGTCCAAGTCGAAAGCCAAACGAGCCCAGAGGGCGAAAAAGGCCTAGACAAAGGACGGTTCGCATAGTCGGGCCACCTGTTCCAGTCGAAGGTCGAAAAAGCCTAAAAGGCAAAAAAAAGACCTAAAACCAGGGACAGTTTATATTAAAATGCTCAGCCTAAAGGTCAAATAAGTCTAATGGGCAAAAGACTAAGGCAAGCAAGTCGATCTCAAGTGCAATAAGAACCAAGGGTTCATAATACACTTGGGGGGCAACACAACACTAACAACAAGTATAGCAAATAAAGTGAATAGCGAGTAGCACTAACAACAAGTATAGCAAATAAAGTGAATAGCGAGTAGCGAGCAGAGCCAGGAGCTCGACAAGCAAAAGACTAAGAAACATCAAGACAAGAAGTCAAGAAAGATGTCAAAATCAGATTAAAATTCAAGATAAAGTTATTACAAAAACAAGGCCAGGTCGAAAAGACCAGCCAAAGTTAAAATAAATGTTATTACAAATCAGAAGTTTGAATAGCAAAAGAAGATATAAAAACATCAAGATCAGGGGTCGGCTTCTGGAGTCGGCTCAGTTATGGCAGGGGTCGGATCGGCGGGGGTCGGATTGGCAGTAGGGGCAGACGAGGGAGGAGCATACTTTATGGCCAAGGACTCTCCCTGCTGAAACTCCTCGAAGTACTGATCATACAGCTTCTCCGAGTCGGGATTATAGAACATAGGCGTCTGGAGATTCGACATGTCGAAGCTCGGAGTGACCTCCTTCATTTGATCCACGGCCAGGGTATATCCACCCATCATCGAAGCCCGCATTATCACTTCTAGGTCATCTTCAAGGTTGGATGACTTGCGATACTCCATGATGGCCTCAGTCTTAGCCTCCTCGACCTGCGCATGCGCTCGATATAGTTCGGCTCTGAAGCGGCGTCTCGATCTTGGCGAGCCTTCCTAGTAGCTTCGTCTGCGGCTTCTCGACATCTGCTGCGGCTTCTTATAGTCTTGAGCGGCTTGAGCGACTCGACCACGATCTTGCCTTTCATCTCGCAGTCGGTCTAACTCCTTCTCGGTAGTGGCCAGCTTTGCTTCAGCAGCCACCAACTTACCTTGCAGCTTCTCGAGCTCAACGACCGACTGTTGCTTCAACTCGTTATATTGTTGCTCCACGGCGCAGAGAAGTGCGGCGCTTTTGCAATGTTGTCTTGGAGTAACCGCCATTCTCCTTCTTAATTTCGTTCGCCGACTCTCGCATTACGGCGGCCGGCGAGCGACCTCTCGACCAACAAGAGTATGCTACAAAATAGAAGGACGAGTAATAAATAAACAGGGCACGCGTCTCGAGGAAAGCGAATATAAAAGAAGGATCGACTTACGAGGCGATTCAGTTTCAGAGAACATAAGGCAGTCTCGTCATCCACTCCGGTGTAGTCATCAAAAACCCAGTCCACGCCGATTCCTGACTCGGTAGAGGTCTCAGCAACCTTCTTTCTCTTCGCCTCTCGAAGTTGCTCCTTCACTACCTCAGCAACGGTTGGCCTCTTCTTTGTTCGCGCCGCCGGCACCTCGACATTAGCCTCGATATTCGAGGTTAAATCGACGAACTCCTCCTCGCCCTCATCCCGAAGAGAGCCAAATCGGACGGTTAGCTCGCCCGGTAGTCGAGGGCACCTCGGTCGTTCGGCCCGCGCATGAGCGACTCGATTGAAAGCAGGCTTTTCCTTGGTGGATGGGCGGCCCCTCGAGAAGAGGAAGGCACACCGATCTCACCAGCGGCAAATCGGTAGCGGCCACGACCTTCGAGAGGTGGAGCGGCTACGACCGTCGACTCAGAATGCGCTTGGGGTTGGTGACCCTGGAGAATTTGCCCACTGCAATACAGAAAAAAGACAAGTTAGTTTTAATCGACAAACAACAAGTTATCGACTTACAAAACAGCTAGTATATAAAAGCAAGTAAACATCCTACGATTCTCGTGATCAGGAACGTTCAGGCCTACGTATGGCATTGGCCCAGCTTCCTCCAAGTGAGCCAGGTGATACAGGAGACTCAGGTCTCGAGTACACACCTCGAAGTTGTGTCCACTCAGGAGTCGAGCCTCGTGGGAAGCTGGTTCCTTCCCGAGCTTGTCTTGTTTCCCCTCTCTTGACCTCCACTGACCGATGTAAGGGTTATCCAAACCATGACGGAGAAAGAAGAATCGAGGCTTCCACTCCCCGTGAGAAGAAGGCCCCTTAGTTATGAACTCATGTCGATTTGCTCTCCTCTGGAAGGAATACCATAACTTGTCAGGCGTGGTAGTAATCTTGTAGTAGTGTCGGAACACGGGCACTGAAAAACAGACCTGAGCCACTCGACATGCGATGATGAACCCCATCAGAGTTCTGACGCCATTCGGGGCGAGTTGGGAGACACTTATCTCATAATGATGAATGATTGCCAAAACGGCTGGACAGAGTGGAAACCTTAACCCACTCGCCAGTTGATTCTCATAAACAGCACAGAATCCTTCTGGGGGCTCGTCGGCAAATATATGATTACCAGACGGAAGTCGAGCTTCGAGTGGGGGCCTGATGTCGTATTTTTGACAAAGTTTAACGATTTCCTCAGAAGAAAGTGTACTCAGACACCCTTTTGCACCCTTTCCATCCATCCTGGTTACTAGTTTTTTAGGCTGGTTAGGGACAGGAGGAGGGGAAGCTACAGGCTCACCGGAGTCTCCCCGGAGAAGAAGATCGGAGATGACAGGTGCCGGAGATTGGCTATGAACGGGTGTGTCACTACCCCTATCTGATTCAGTTGCGCTACTACTAGACATAGACAAAATCAAAAGAAAAGACGAAGAACGCTAAGATAAAAGAGATAATCTTACTTGGTGTTTTTGAATTTGGGGATGATGATAAGAAATAGCAAGCAGGTTTGCAGCAGCGTCTGGCCTCTCTCCTTTTATATATGAAAGCAAAAAGTTTGCAAATGATTTGAAGAGACGTGAGTTATGGGGGTTATAACCCCTGAAAATCACGGTTATCAAGGCAATGACGCGCGTCTTTTGCGGGATTCAAGCGTTTCGTGGGCTAGAAACCGTCCACGTGGATGCTTAGGCGATTAGGGTTATGAAAAGGCGGGCTTTCTCCGCCCAAAGAAAAACCCAACTCAAGAGGCGACTCATATGATGACACTCGACCTCGACAACGGAGTCGCCTCTCTCAAGTCTGGGGGCTTATGACGATACAGGGTTTCACTCCCTCCACGTGGCGTCTATCGGTTGGTCATCACGGTGTAAGATAACTCCAGTATATCCATGTCGATGCCCAGGCTCGAGGCCAAGGCCATCATATAAAAGCCAGGCTACGACTATCGACTGTCGACGACCGAGCAGTGTGAGATGACAAGTCCATAAGGATAGAGTCCACACCGGTAGCGATTGTAGACGATGAGTCAGTGGTCGATCACCGCATAAGTCGGCGATGATCGACACCAGGACGAGTCTGCGCTTGTTGTTCAGCCCACCCACGCGCGATAGCTTGGGCAAGGGTTTAAGGCCCATTTATGGTAAAGGTGACAATAACACAAGCCGACTTAACCTTAGGGTTTAGGCAAGTATTGTCATTATAAATACCCCATTCCGGGAACTACGTAAGGCTTGATTCTGGAACATAACGAGATACGTAGGCAATCCAAGATACTGATCTTGGACTCACCATAAACCTAAAAATCCACCACCTCATTCCTCTTTTTGGCATTAGGGTTCTTGCGTGTTCATCACTAGATTAAATTAGGGCTCAAATCATTAAGGTGACTTAATTTGTCATCGTCGATAATCTTCATCTTCTTGTTGTGGTTTTTTTCCAGGGGGTTGGGGAGAGGAGGGGGGAGGAGGGGGGGGGGGGTAAACAAATATTACAAATTTCTTCTTCTGGGGATCAAGCTTTCTTCATTATGGGAGGAAATTTGTCTCCTTTAATTTATTTTTTAATATTTTAATGAGTCTTCTCTGGTTTGGAAATCTTCCAGAACCTTTATTTACAGTCATTCAAGGTTATTCCGATCGAAAGTTTGTCAACATCAAAGGAATTGAAGTTGAAGATTGCAATTTGTGGCTGATTTTTTCCGATTTAATTGGTAGTCCTTTTTTCTTCCTTTTGTTCTTCTTATGCTCTTCGTTTGCACAATAAATGTCAATTTTTCTGTCAATTTGGGTGAAGTGGCTGTTGAAATGTGTGATGCTAAGAAGAGAGTTGAAATATAAACGGTGGATAACATTGATATCTGGAAGGTAGTTGAAAGAAAGAATAGAAGATGATGAATAATTGAAATAGGTGGAAGGATAATAAATACAAGAAGGAATGAAGGAAGCAAGAGTCTTTGAGGAATAATTACAAACACCTAATCGCCTCTTCCACCTGCATAAAGAAAATTGTAATGAAAACATTAAACGAAAAAAAGGGTGTTTGAAGGATTGTATAAATGGTGTTTATTTGAGTGTATGTTTTTGTAAAGTGTTAAAAAAGTGTCAGAATCTGAAGCTAAAACGATGTGTTTGAAGTGTTGTTTAAAGTAAAATCATTGGAGACAATCTAACAGTTTTCAAGATAGAGGGCATCTAAGGCACTCTCAAACAGAAGTTTCTATATGACGCCTCTATCCCTAAAATGAAGATAAAAATAGAGTTTACACTCAAAATACTTTCCATTAAGCAGAGCGCTATCTCTATTTATTTTTTTTTAGGGATATGAACAAACAGATCCCTACTTGTGAGGATGCACTATTCACCGCCTAAAAATATTTAATTGTTAAAAATTATAGAGATGGGGATAGGGATATCACTTTGAGTGAAATAATAAATATTTAATGCAGTATAAATAGGGTTGTGAGGTAGAATATGTATTATTTAATATTATTTAAAATGTTATAGGGATAATGATAAGGATACTGCTGTAGAGGTTTTTGAATCATGATGTTGTAAAATAAAGATATGTATTATTTTATATTATTTTAGAAATAAAATCTAAAACCTCTGTTGGGAGTGCCCTGAGATCCCATTGCAGTGTTGAGTGTGGTTAAGGTATTTCAAATTTAGTTTGGAGGGTTAAAACTTAAAAGTTTCCCATTGGAGAGCCTTTGACCCTTGAGTCTTGACCATGTCGTTTCCCGGTCGATAAATAAATAAATAAAATAAATAAATATCGTCCCTGTCGATTAAAGAGGAATAAACCAGAGATATCCTTCTTCACAGAATATTCCTTACCCTCCGCATATTCTCTCTCTTCACTTGCCGCCCCCTATTTATCTTCTCCCATGGATTCATGCCCTATTCTTCCTCATTTTTCCGTTACACCAATTTCTTGCTCAAGAAATCTAAAGCCTTTTTCATTACTTTTGCTCCCCAGACTTTATAATCATCTTGATTTTCGTTTCTAGGGAAAAAATATGAAATTCGGTAAGAGTCTGAGCAATCAGATCGAAGGGACATTACCGGAATGGAGGGACAAGTTTTTGTCCTATAAGGAATTGAAGAAGCGGCTCAAATTGATTGAGCCGAAGAAGGGATCATTATCATCTCTTTCCGCTGTTGATAAGGAGATGAAATTAGAGCCGGTAAGAAGCCGAAATTGGACTGTTCAACCGGAGGCGGTGGGTCTGGCGCTGAGAAGGCGGAGATGACGGAGGCGGAGGTGGATTTCGTGAGGTTGTTGGAGGATGAGCTGGAGAAGTTCAACACCTTCTTTGTTGAGAAAGAGGAGGAGTACATTATCAGATTAAAGGTACTTATATTTTACATATTCCTTTTATTTGTTGCAGAAATTTCATGTTTCAGATTAATTGAGGTAATATTTTGCTGAATATAGTGGATTAGATTGTCGGGTTATGGATTAATTGTCTTGTTGGCTGATAATTTGAGGGTTTTTGTTGGAAATCTCCCATTTCTGCACTCGAAAATTAGTTTGAGCTTTATTAGGTAGTATTCGATGATCTGGGTTTTGTTGTGCATATTATATTTGAGGTATAAGCAAACCATTCTTGATTTCTTAGCTTGCTGTTGATATTAGCTGAGTTTGTTCACACAGATTGAATTAAGATTAAGATTAGATTTTGTTATGATTTTAACCATCTATTTGGCATCATGGCATATGCAGCTCTTTGGTTTCTATGTATTCGGTGAACTAATATCCACCTAATTTAATATGAAAATGCTGTTTGTGTGATGGGTTAGAATATATTGGAAAATCAAATTAAAGCTCTTATCTGCATTCTGCAACAGAGCTTAGAATTCACTTCATGCTGAATTATTAAAGATATTGGTTGGAAGGTGTGAAACTACAATGTGAAAGGTGTTGTGCATTTTTTTTGTTGTTGTTAGTTTTAGTTTGTTGTCCTGTTTTCTGAGTTATATTTGCCAAACAATTAAAATAAAAACAAAAACCTAGTCAAACTCTCCTGATTTAACATATGCTATGTTTTAACCTACGTTGACGGCGTGTAGTTGCTAATACTACTTTTTTTGTTGTATCTCTTTGTGATCTTCCTGTTGAGGTGTATCTATCCTTTGCATGCTTTGTATCATAACATTCTAAAGAATCTTTGAATCTGAAAGTTACGAAGATTGAAACTGGTTGTCGATCTGTTATTTATATGTTTCTGTCCCATATAATTATGAGAATTCGCCCAGCACAGAAGTCCGTGAAACAAGTTAATCTTTTGGACGAACAAACAAACAGCCATTAGAATATTTTCTGGTCTTTCAACAGTAGTATTTGATTCTGTAACTCTATTGTCATTCAACAGGAGTTACAGGATAGGGTAGCTAAAGTTAAAGACTACACCGATGAGATGATAAAGATACGAAAGGAAATTGTAGATTTTCATGGTGAAATGGTGCTGTTGGAGAATTATAGTGCTCTGAATTATACAGGTAATTTAAGTTCTAGGTTCCAGTTTAGTACTGAATGATTTGTTGATGTAAAAGCCAGTGGCTAATAAGGTTAAACATATCTGTTTGGGAACAACAGGATTGGTGAAGATATTAAAGAAGTATGACAAAAGAACCGGTGCTCTCTTGCGTTTGCCCTTCATTGAGAAGGTTTTGCAACAGCCTTTCTTCACTATAGACTTACTTTACAAGCTTGTTAAAGAATGTGAGAGAATGCTGGATCACCTGTTTCTACTGAAAGAAGTCCCATCTGCTACTACTACTACTGCTGCTGCTGAAAGGAACGAGAGTACGGTAAGAGGGCAGAAAGAAGTTGCCCAGATTGAGGATAAGGAGAGCCTATATATGAAGAGCAGTTTGTCTGCTTTACGAGCTTTGAAGGAGATTCGTAGCGGGAGCTCCACTGTAAGCGTGTTTTCTTTGCCACCACTGCAAGTCGGCGGCGGAGGCTTAGATGAACCGTGGAATAAGGTGTCCATCCTTGAGCAAGTGGCTAAATAGTTAGATAGATAACAAAGAGGGGGGGAATGAGTACTATTGTGTGCATGTATTAGGTACACTTGCTAACAATCTAAAATACATCTTACAGAAGTGTGTGAGGAATCAAAAGGAGTTGTCAACTTGATTGGGGGGGGTGTGTGTGGGAATATGAACTCTGCTGTTTGGTAGCCTCATTTTGTTGGGTAGTTTATAAGCTGTTGTTTTGAATTTGTAAGATTCAGAGAAATAATCAGTAATTAATGCTAATGCCACGAAAAGGAGTAGTCATAAATATATGTATGATTCAAACAATTGTAATGGTGTGTCATGAAATTAGTTTGTAACATCTTATGTACAACTTTTCTTCAAACTATTAGGCTGTACCATAGTGGTAAAATACTAGATTGAGGCGTTTTCTGATACTCTCAGGTTTCAACTTAGCGTCTACTTTCCTAATAGTTCATGGGGTTCAATGGCGATTATATATCCGTACGTTTCAGCTTACAGTTGGATCAGAATAGTTGGAACATATATGTACCTTTTTCTTGTCAAAATATCATGCACATCGAGCCTTGAATATCTTCCACATTAAACAAGCAACGTGTGCTATAATATACCCCCTCTTCGTCCTCCTTAACCAACACGTCAAATAAGTCTGCAAGAGACGTGACATGGAGATTCTACCAAAAATATCCATTAGGAAATGATTTCCATATCGCTCTCGGGATTTCACACTCAAAAGGCAATGCCCAATAGTTTATGGTAGACCGGACAAGCACCATCTCCCAACCCCTTAGCAGTAGACAAAGCATTATGCAGTACCTAACAAAACAAACACCATCTCCCAACCCCTTAGCAGTAGACAAAGCATTACGCAGTACCTAACAAAACAAAAAATGTGTCACCCGTAGTTTGACTTTCGACTTTCATAGCGTGTTTCAGATTTTTTGAAGCCGAAGTTGAACAATAAGTCGCTACATCATTGTTAGCAAGCCATGCCTTGATTTCACAAGCTAGGTCATACCTAGGCTTCACATTATATATACCATTGCTACAGTAATGTCATATCGATTTGTCTTCTTAAATCCTTGGAGAGAGAGAGAGGGATTGACAAAATTTTCTCGGCTTCAAAAACATTAAAAAATTGCCGAACCGGATCATCTATCTAAAGACGAATAGATTGGTCTATAAGAGACCTTACATTTTGTGAGGTGGGGATGTCTATTAAGGGTCGAACATGGAAATTTAGGGTGGTCGGCAACCAAGGATCAGCCACAATATTGATTTTTACCTTCTCTGCCAATTCTCCATCGCAACCCACTGAAGAGAAACAACCAAGGATTAGCCACAATATTGATTTTTACCTTCTCTGCCAATTCTCCATCGCAACCCTTTGAAGAGAAACATAAAGAATGCCACGCCAGATAGCCGAAGTTCGAGACATGAGAGTGCTTTCTTGAAATCTTTAGCGTGGAAGTATTTTGATTAGCTACGATCAATTCGGGGTAGGATAGTATTCTCAAAACATGCTTGGCTAGCATCGCTAAATTAAAGCAATCTAAGTCTCGAAAGCCAAACACCACAACATATTTCTTCTCACAGGAAACACTTTAGTCTCTAGGATTTTGTTGAAAAGCTTACATGATTAGCGTTTTGGTTCGTTGATAAGTGTTTTGGATAAGTAAAAAAGATGTCTCGATATATTGAGTGATTTCGGTTTTATAAACACGTTTTAGATTTAAATAAAACATTTTTATCTCTTAGTTTTGTATTTTCATAATACAAGAAACACATTTTATTTAGCACATATTTGATTTGATGTAATGGAAATGGAGTATTCATAAAAAAATTATCTACTCCGAGTATTCAAATAAAAAATGAAAACGTAGTATTAGTTTGTGTTTTTCATTTTATATTGCTTGGCAAAGACAAAGGGAGTAGAAAAACAGCATAAGGAAAAAAATGCAGACCACTCAGTTATGTCTCTCCTGCAGCTTCATGCCTTTGCAAAGTAAGCCTTTTTCATAGCTTTTCTTGAAGAAACACGAATTATTTGGGACTTATTGGATAAGATATGACTTGCTACGGGTTGGTTTGGGCAGATGAAACAGTAGGAAGACTTGATAATAGATTCCTTACCAGTTTTTCTGGCCGAGCGGTCATTTTCAGAGCTTCTCCGGCCAGTAGAAGAAACGTCGGCGGCTTCGGAACCAGAAGGAATTCAATAGTTTCTAAAGTGGTACGAATTTCAATGGCTAGCAGCATCATTGTTGCACTTTCCCTCTCTCTCTGTTATGCTTTTCTGATTATCTTAATTCTATTGCACTTTAAGAAGAATTCCTAGAAGATTATTCTCAACTAACTAATTGGGTACTAAATGTGTGTTTTTGGCAGCTTGGAAGGAAAATCAAGAGAGAGACAATTATTCCTGACCCGGACTATCGAATTCCCATTGTTCTTCTAGGTATATCTGTATATCTATCCATTTCTTTATTTGAGGGAAAAAAAAAAAAAAACAAAAACAAAGAAGCTGAATTGCAGTGCGTATGTTTGGTTAGAATATTAAGTTAAATCAGGTATTTGTGAGAATGCAATTTGGATCATCTAATGTGAAATTGATGTTCTGATCATTTCAGTGATTGTATTTCAATGTTAAAACACACTGAGTTAATGTATCTTTGCTGATTCTAAAACACACATTGCATTAAAGATCATTGGACTGATCAATGCAACCATTTTAATGGTAGGGAATCCTTGTTCTTTTTGATGCATATACAATGAGTATTGATATTTGAACTTTTCAGTTTAGTACTACCTTTAGCTATCTCAATACTTTGGGGATCCTCTTTCGAAATCCCTGTGACAGTTCTGATGTTCAATCTTATGGTTTACTCGTGAGCAGGTATTGCTGGTGGTTTAGGTTATGGAAATAATCTCGCAGGTGCTGTCCCTATTGGTCTCCTTGGAGTACTACTTTTGTTCCAGGTACGGTTTACATGAGTCTTTAGCCATAGATTGCTTGAACTAGTGTTCGACTAGTAAGTATTTGTAATTAAATGGATGTCTTTGCCATGAAATTATAGTTTTGGGATGCTTATTTGTTTCTATGGAAAGGGAGTGGTAAGTTTGCCAACATATCTGCTCTCAGAACAATTGCTGATTAGGTTGGCTGTTTTCCATGGTCAAATTAACACATTTTCTTTGGTCTTTTACAGACTACCAGAGTGAGATTTGTGTTCGACGAGGAGGCACTGGTTTGTTCCTCTCATTCATATTAGAATACGTTAAACTGTTTTCTGCTTAAGAGCCAAGTAATAAGAGAAGTGATCAAATCATGCTTTTCTTGCCATTTTCAGTTTGGAATTGTTGAACCAATCAAAAGGATGTTTGATTCGGGTACCGAGTGAACAAAAAAACCTTGATAGTACAATATGTAATTGATCTATTTCAATACTCAAGAAGTATACAAGTGATTCTACATTGACATCCCATTTTCTACCTTCTTGTTTTTTCCTTCCATTTTTCATACCATCTTTGAAGTAGTCTAGTCTCTTTTCTAGAAAGAAACTATTTGATTTGATAATGTACCTAAAGGAATATGATTTTCAACCTATATATACCTCAAAAATGTTGTTTACAGGAAGTCAAAATAGGGGAGCAGCTTCAGGACTCAGGTGAAAATGCCTTTGTTGGTGGGAAAAACCGCTGGAAGTAAGTGGCTTTTTTTCTTTAAAATCCAGTAACATACTTTCTTGTTATCTTCATAGTATTCACCCATTTGCTTTGCTTCGCTCACAGATACTCGACATTTGTAAATTGGGAACTTTGGTGGCCAGATTTTCCAATCCTGGTTTACTTCAAAGAGACACAAACAAAGCCGGAGGGCCAAATCCACTTTTTCCCTGTTATCTTTGTAAGTACATCATCGGATATGAACCTCTATATGAAAGCTGTCCTATGTTGAGATCAGATCACATGTTTTAATCGTTTTTCTATTTTCCAGACTCAATGATAGACAACTTGTTTTCAGTTTACAAAATCTTTATTTGGAACTAAAAGCATTAGAATCTTTAAGATGTATAAATTCAAATAGAGCAGAACACATTGTTTTAGAGATACGAATGCAAATGTTATAAGCTGATTGTGTTTAGTTTTAATCTTTTTTTTTCTTAAAAAAACAAAATAGAATGGGAAGCAACTGTATGATGTTATGGTAGAAAGATGTGGAGCTTCACAAAATAGCGGTCCCAAAGAATCATAAGGAAGAAGAAAGTCCCTGCCCCAGGTGTCTGATCATAGACAACCATCCAAGGTGGTCTTCTCATAGGTCTTTTATGTATCTTTGCTTTTGAAATTGTATTGTAATTTTGTAACTAGTAGGTTGTATAGTGGATGTATGTATGTAGAGAAATACAACACATATTTTAGTTTCCTATTTTAACGATATTTACTATCTGGAAATTCCTACGTAAAGAGTCCTCAACGAGGAAGCTCGTTGAATAAGTGTCAAGTGTGCAAAACTGTAAAAAGCATTTATATCTACTGTCAACATGTTTAAGAACCTATGGTACGTTTGTTAGGACGGAATGGAATAGAATGGAATGATTTTTCATTCCATTCCAATGTTTGTGTATGATTACGATGGAATGAAATGTAATGAAATTTTATTCCAATGGAGTGAAAAAAACCTATTTCATTCCTTCCAAAAATGGATGTAATGCGATGGAATAAAATGAAAATCGACAAAACACGTGGGTGATGGGGTAAGAGTGGGTGGGTGGTAGGGTAGGTGATGAAGTATGGTAGGTAGGGTAGGGTAGGTAGTGGGGTAAGGTTGGATAGGGTAGGATATGATGGGGTGGTGGTAAGGTATATGGTGGGGTGGTGGGTAGGGTAGAGATTGGTAAGGTAGGGTAGGGTGGCAGGTAAGGTAGGGCAGGGTAAGGTGGTGGGTAAGGTAGGGTAGGGTAGGGTGGTGTGGTAGGTAAGGTAGGGTAGTGTAAGGTAGGGTAGGGTAAGGTGGTGGGTAGGATAGGTAGAGTAGGGGTGGGTAGTGTAGGGTATGGGTGGGTGATGGTGGAGTAGAGTAGGTGGTGGAGTAAGGTAGGTAGGATGCGTAGGTTAGGATAGAGTGATGGTGGAGTAGGTAGGGTGGGGTGGGTAAGGTAAGGTAGGGTGGGTAGGGCAGGTAGGATGGGGTGGTAGGTAAGGTCGGGTGGATGGAGAGGTAGGGTGCAGTGGGGTGTGGGATAGGGCTACCTCACCCCACCCCACCACTTCCACCATATCCTTCCTTTTATTCCATTCTTTCACATCTCAAACACAATAATGGAATGAATTTATTTCATTCTATTCTTTTTCATTCTTATTACTTTAATTTATTCCATTCCATTCCATTCTATGTCTGCTTAACAAACATGCCACTAGTGAGTCACACGCATGTAAAATATGTATGTTTTTAGGATAAAAACTTAAACATCATATATTATAGGTTTGAGATAACAACCATGAAAGTTATATACATTAATTTTAAGTTTTAATCATCATATCTCTTATTGAAAAATTAGATAGCTAGTAAATAAAGTGTGTTATGAGATAATGAAAAAATATATACCCCCGTTCCAAAATAATTAATGCGGTTGACAAAAACACGCATATTAAGGAGATGAATTACTCCCTCCGTTCCACAATAACTGAAGCACTTTCCAAAATATTTTATGTGAGGCAGTACAATTTCCGATGCAACATTTATTGAGGTTTTACTTGATTACAGTAGGAGATATAAAAAACAAGGTCATATTAATTACATCCAATGACATTCTAGTCATTTCATTGTAAAAGTTAATGCATCGACTCACATTCTTAATATGTGTTATTTTGGCTACTGCCTCAGATAAATTGGAACGGAGGGAGTAATGTTCTAATTTGAAATGCAAGAATGACTAAAAAACCCTAGTCTATAATTATTCCAGTGTTGTTTTTATTTTCTCTCCTTAATAAACATAGGTAGATGTAGGAAAAACACAATAAATACTATATTGAAAATATAACTGACTCATATAAAATGAATAAAATGATTTTGATAACTGTATCGACTATTTTGAATAAATGATTTTGATAACCGTATTAGTTATTTTTAGTTGATTCAAAGAGAAGGTGGCACGACCATTAAGTTGGACGTTTGTGCAATAGTACCTAACTAGGATTTGTGTCTAATAGGTTAATAGTCAAAATTCTGTTATTACTCATTTATTTTAATAAAACAAATCAAAGCTAACATTTCAAAAGTAAAAAATAAAACGCACAATTCTGTTAATGATTCCTTAACGAAGGACGGTCAACGGTGCACTCTGTAGCCTGTAGGTGGTTGACATTTATACAGTACAAGTTAACAAAACCACTAACACCCTCAAAAAAAAAAAAAAAAACCCACTAAGGGCACTCCCAGTAGAGGCCCTAAATTTTATCCTAAAATAATATAAAATAATACATATCTCTATTTTACAACATCTCAATTCAAAAATCTCTACAACAGCATCCCTATCCTTATCCCTATAATATTTCAGATAATATTAAATAATAGATATTCTACATCACAACCCTATTTATACACATTAAATATTTATTATTTCACTCCAGCAGCATCCCTATCCCTATAATTTTTAACAATTAAATATGTTTAGTAAGTTGAATGCATCCCGTAAGTAGGATCTTGACTGTTTATATCCCTAAAAATAAATAGTGATAGAGACTTTCATTGTAGTGAGGCTATTGAAATTAAACTCTATTTTTATCTTCATTTTAGGGATAGAAAGACCTTATGCGCTTCTACTTTGAGAGTCTTCTAACAGGCTGCTTAATTGGTTTGGTTTCTTTAACATGTCCATCGATCAACTACATTTTTATATGTAAATGTAGTAATTTAAAATAAAATAAAAAGGGTGAATGGAATCAAGTTAGTTGTATTAATCCGCCGTTGATTATAATAGCTATCTTTTACCACTAAGTCATAATCCTATATATATATTGTATATGAAGAATGGGAGATGATGTGAGTCATACACACTAAACCAACTCTTAGTCTAACTTATTTCTTTTGGTCACAACGGGCTTTTCCTTTTCAAGCTCATTCCTTTAGAAATCATGGTCAATGTTCCCTTCTTTATATTTTTATATCATTTATTTTTTCTTATGTTGCAATCTCTATTCTTGATGAATTTAATGTTTTTAATTAAGGGTATTTTTTTTTTTTAATTTTTTTTTTTAAAATTTGTTATTGCAGAAGAAGAATGTATGTTGGTCCCTTTTGGTAGTAATAGTCGTAGTGGGGTTATTTTCTTCTAAGAGTTATTGCTTCAGTTTGGATAATAAAAATGGTGACATTTTCAACGTTATGAAATATGGTGCTGTTGCCTCTCCAAATATTGATAATTCCAGGGTTAGTTTATAATTACCTCTTTTTTTACACCATAAATAAACATGGTACACATATGTCACAACACATATACATACACACATTTTGACTGTTAATTAATTAGCTAGTGTGACCCTTAATTACACATTAATTATTTTTATTTCATGTGTATGATAAATCACAGGCATTTCTCGAGGCTTGGAATGCAGCTTGCAAAAATGCAAGAACATCGACTTATCCGACGGTTTTAATACCACAAAACATGGCATTTTTAGTATCTTCTACAATTTTCAAAGGCCCCTGCAAAACCCACAAAATTAATTTCAAAGTAATTGAAATCAATGAGTTTCTGGATTTGTTTGAGAATCTATAATCCTAAGTAGTACTTTCATTATATATTTAATTTCTGACTACTTGAAATGAAATGTACATAGATTAATTAAATAAATGATTGTTTAACGTTGTGAACACACAGATATTAGGGACAATAGTGGCACCAAAATCACCAAGGGCATGGAATGAGAAAAATTATTGGTTGGTATTTAAAGGAGTAAATGGTCTTTTAATTGATGGATTAACCGGAACCGTTGATGGTCAAGGTGATGCTTGGTGGAAACAATCTTGTAAAATTACTCGTGGCCAGGTAATAATTCCACACATTTCTTTCGCACATGTAATGCAATTAACTAACGATCGATACAATACACGTTAGAAGAGTGCTAATAAGAATTTCCCTTAAAATAACCCTGCACAAAAGGGAACTGATAAATTCTTTTTTTTTTTTTTTGCTAGTTAGAGTTTATCTGACCTTTTGTTGTTTTTTTTTGGTTTGATTTCGTCTTCAGCCGGGATGCACACATTTAGCTCCAACAGTGAGTACCTCATACCACTAATTAATTATGTCAATGATTTATAATCGTAAACCTGCAGTTTTCAAATTTAAACCGGTACATAGATATCACACAAAAAATTACCCGATTTGACCAACATATATGAGTTTTAACTCATACCTATATTATACGTAAATACTCGAGAATACATAATTATTCACCTTAATGTTTTCAACACATATATGATATATACTATATACATTGATCTTGTTTGATGGTTGTTGGTGACTTGTATTTTCAGGCCTTGAGGTTGAATTCATGCAACAATAGCATTTTGAAAGACATCAACTTGATCCGTAGTCCAAAAACTCATGTCGATATTATGTACTCCACCGGGGTCAATATTGACAACTTAAAAATTAAATCTTCGAGAACTAGCCCCAACACCGACGGCATTCATATACAATCATCCCACCATGTGTTTATAACCAACACCATAATACACAGTGGTACATGATTCATTTTCAACCCTTTTATATTTTTTTATCGATCGTATGGTCTTTTTCATTTCATTTTCATAAGTGCTTTATTTAACGGGTTAATTATCAAATGCATGTATTATTAATAGGCGATGATTGTATCTCAATCGGGGATCACAGTTCCAATGTTAATATTAGCTATATCGAATGTGGACCTGGTCATGGAATTAGGTAAATTGATCAACCTTCTTTCTCGTCAACCACAAATCATCTGTATATATATATAAATTCAATATTTTCTCAAAAAAAAAAAAAAAACCCTTCAATATTACTTGCATTCGGATAATATAATGTTGAATACCAGTACTTAACGAATATCATGTCTTGTGTTAATTATGGGATCGTATATACTAGCATTGGAAGCTTGGGGAGGAAGGACAATTTTGTCCAAGTAGAAGATATTCATGTGAGGGATTCCACATTCATTGGAACCACAAATGGAGCAAGAATCAAAACATGGCAGGTACATACTCCACATATAACTAAAACAAAATAAAAAACCAATTGCAGAGCCCTGAAATAAAAAAAAAACAAAAAAAAAACACACACACACACATATATCTATAACCAATATGAAAAGTATTTACATTGAATGGTGCATGTATTGGCACAGGCTGGGAAAGGTTATGTTCGAAAGGTGACATTTGAGAATCTAAACATGCAAGCAGTCAAGAATCCCATTATTATTAATCAACATTACAGTGATAAAAAGGTTGCCAATGGTGAACAGGTAATTAATTAATTAAAGCTCTGAATTATACATTTATATAACAAACTTTAGTTAATTAAAAGAGTTCAAAACTTATAATATATCCTTGATCGACGGATATATAAATTATAGGATACAAGAATACATATAAGCGACGTGGTTTACAAAGGGATGAATGGAACATCAAGCAGCGAAATCGCCATAAATCTAAACTGTAGCCGAGCGGTGCCATGCTCAGGAATAACCATGACAGGCATATTAATTTCATCAAATGTTGCGGGAAAGAAGGTAACTGCAAGCTGCAACAATGCACATGGCCAAGAAATAGGAGTGGTTGTACCTGGCCATTGTCTTATTAATGGAAGATTTGGAGCTGCTTCTTCTTCTTCTACATAATCAACTCACCATTAATTAATATAGTGCATACGAGGCCTTCTTTTTTGGCGTGTGTGTGTGTTTGGATTTGCGTGATGTAATTGTGGAGTGCATGATGCTATAATTGAATGAATGTCTGAATCAATTACAGCTTTTATACCTTTAATTACAAAATTGTTGTCAATATCTTGTTTTTTTTTTCCTTTTTTTTTTGTTGGTATTTGAACCAACTGACTCGAGTAATTTGAAATTCGGCCTGGGTCGTGACTGACTCTTACTTAGGGTTAAAACCTGATCCAAAACTTTTTCAACATGACGTCATCGGGTATTCTCAAACCACTTACCACTTGAGCAAAGTTACTGGATTTGGTTTAGTATTGTTGAATATGAGAAGAACTTGTTTACGATTTGTTTAAATATATCACCGTACGGATTAGCAATGTATAGAGTGACGATCCGTTTCTCAAGATCGAACATTTCTTGAACACTAGTCGTTCGGCTCGCGTTACATTTAAAGCCAATCATGACATGTCAGTCTCAAATCAACACAGAAACCATAAAAACGACAAAAACGAAAGTACTGAAACTCTGTGACCCCGTCCTCTATTATAGAGGAAGAGTTCCGTTGTGTCCAGTCATCGTGGATACATTCTCAATCTCCATCATCAAAGACAAGGAAATCAACTTCACTAGATTGACGGGACAGACCAGAAGCAATCATCCTAAATGAAGACTTCCTAGCTTGAGGCAGGCTTTTTGGCATTGGAAACAGATGCAAGAAAAGGCGAATAACATTCCAATACTAACAAATCTTTCACTGAGGTATGCCTATGTTGTTTTATGTGGTTTATAATTTTGCAATTTCAAATAGTATTTTCCCATGCCTTTAACAGAGTATACAGTAATCCCAAAGTATGAAAAAAACGATAGGTTACTTTTCAAAAAAAAAACGATAGGTTCATAACAAATAATCATAACTAAGTGTCATAACGATAGGTTCAACAACTCATCATGCTTAGTTGCTTAATTACTGCTTAATTCAGTAGAGCATTTCAGCAGCACAGAAAAACCACACCGAAAAGCTAACAATAATAGCAAAATTTCCATATATATCAAACAGTTAATCGAGACTTTTTAGGCTTTTCGACGAGGATTTTAAAATTTTCACCTTCTTCTTCTTAGGACTTCCTTCGATCCGCCTCTGACTTCTTCTACCAGAGGAGTATTTCTTTACTGCTCCATATATTTCATGTCCCCGCATGAAGGCGGATGAGGCTGAACAAGACTGCTGACCAACTGGAACAGTTTCGCGTCCTGAAAACCATCGTCAGATGCCGGAAACTCTAAAACTTGATGACTAACTAAATCATACAATGAAATTATTCCTGTATATTGATTGTAATAGATGAGTTTTCTCTTATCCTCTAAAAGAGCCACGGGTGTTAAAAAGCACATGCCTGGCAAATTCTGTATAGTTATTCTCATCCATGAATCTTTTAAACCGTAGTCCTTCATCACCCACAAATCAAAATCATAAATAAATGTTCCAATCGGCGCATTTAAAGAACCACATAATACAGTTTGTGGAAATTATAATTTTTCTGTATATTCACAATTGAAACTATTACTGAGAGAATATATATGCGATAATACAAAGCATTGCTACTGCCTAATGACTCTAAAAGAATGCTAAACATGTGCTCCTAAAATCATGCAGAGATAATGAGTAATAAATACAAATAATACACTAATACATCTAATACCACCCCTCAAGTGGGACGAGGTAGGAGACCCAACTTGCTACGCTGATGTATAAAAGCCAGGCGAGGTAGAGACTTGGTAAGACAATCCGCTAGTTGATCTGGAGCACTGACATGAGCAACACGTAGCATACCACGTTGCACCTGATCTCGTATAAAATGGTAGTCAATGGCAACGTGTTTCATCCGGGAGTGGAAAACAGGATTGTGGCAAAACTGGGTAGTCCCTAGATTATCACAGTAAATGACAGGAGCTCGATCAACGGGGCAGCCAAGAGTACGGAGAAGAAAAGTAACCCAAAGAAGTTCGGCAGTAGTAGATGCAACAGAACGATATTTGGCCTCAGTCGAAGAGCGAGCAATGGTGGACTGCTTCTTCGAGCTCCAGGAAATGGCATTTCGGCCTAAATACACGACATATGCACCAGTGGAAGCATAGTCATCCTTGCATCCTCCCCAATCAGCATCCGAGAAGGCATGTAGGACCAGGGGAGAGTCCCGGTAAATCTGAAGACTAAGATCCACTGTCCCAACCAAATAACGTAGCATGCGCTTGGCATAAGACCAGTGAAGATCAGTGGGGGCATGCATAAACTGGGAAATTTTGTTGACAGCAAAGGCAAGATCAGGGCGTGTGAACAGAAGATACTGCAAGCTGCCAATAACCATACGATATTTAGTAGCATCATCAAGCGGTGTACCAGAAGTAGCAGTGAGACCTGAGAGATCAACCGGCAATGGAGTAGTGACAGGATTGGCCTGATCCATATGAAGGCGAGTAAGAAGTTCAGTGGCATACCGCTTTTGAGACAATAAGCACCCATGAGCATTGTGTATGATCTCAACACCCAAGAAATACGATAAGAGACCCAGATCCTTGAGAGCAAAACGACGTCCTAACAGGGAGATAAACTGTTCAAGGGCAGCAGAGTCATTTCCTGTGAGAATAATGTCGTCTACATAGACCAACAAATAAATGATAGTGGCGCCAGAATTGTAGATAAATAAAGACGTGTCTCAGATCGGCATTGCGAAAATTACTAGCTAGAAGAAACCCTTAAGTTCTCATACGCACCCTGGGGCTTGTTTGAGGCCATAGATCGCCTTACGTAATTTACACACATGATGAGGAAGGTCGGTCTTTGACAAATCCCGACCAGGTGAGCTAAATAGACATCCTCAGAGAGATGACCTTGTAAGAAGGCGTTGTTGATATCAAGCTGACGTAACGACCACCCCTGCGAAAGAGCCAGGGCAATAACAACACGGACAGTGGTATGTTTGACCACTGGACTAAAGGTCTCATAGTAGTCAATGCCCAGACGCTGAGTAAAGCCCTTGGCCACAAGTCTGGCCTTATACCGATCAATAGAGCCATCCGGATGATGCTTAAAACGAAATATCCACTTGGAACTGATGACATTCTGGTTAGGTGGACAAGGAACAAGAGACCATGTCTCATTCCGGAGAAGGGCATCATACTCTTCCTGCATGGCAGCCCGCCATTTAGGGTGTTTCAAGGCCTGGGTGATATTGGTGGGTTCAGCTTCTGAGAGTGAAGGGAGATGAGCATGAAGGTTGAGCTTTTGAATTGGTTTATGAATGGTGTTTTGAGCCCGAGTGCGCATAGGGTGAGTAGAAAGAGGTGGTGAAGAAGGAGGTGGTGGAGGAGGTGGTGGAGGAGGAGGTGGTGGAGGCGTTGGAGCTGGAGAAGGTGGTGGAGAAGGAGGTGGTGGTGGAGGTGATGGAGGAGGGGTTGGGTGGTTTGGTGGAAAAGAGACCGGAGGGAGGGTAGGTAGCCAGTCAGATAGGGAGGTGAGATTGGTGGGAGTGGCAGGGAAAGGATTTGCCGTTGGGGAAGAGAAAGGAAAGATGGACTCGACGAATTTGACATGACGAGATACATACATACGGGATTCCGCAAGATCATAACAGTAGTAGGCATGCTGGGTTTGGGCATAGCTAAGGAAAACACAGGGTTTGGAACGAGGTTCTAATTTGTGGGAGGTGTAGGGACGAAGCCACGGATAACACAAACAGCCAAAGACCCGAAGTTTGTTGTAGTTTGGTGATGTGTGGAAGATGGACTCGTAAGGAGAGTGCATTTTAAGCGTCGGGGTGGGCATGCGATTTATAAGATATACAACAGTGGAAAACGCGAAGGGCCAGAAGTTAGTGGGAACCGAAGCATGAGCAAGGAGGGTAAGCCCAGTTTCGACAATGTGCATGTTACGACGTTCAGATATGCCATTGTGTTCGGGGGTGTGAGGAGGCGTGGTAAAAAAAGGAGATACCGTTTGTGGAGAAGTAGTCTCGAAGTGAGATAAATTCACCACCATTGTCAGAATATAGGACTTTGATGGTTTGTTCAAAATATTTTTCGACAATTGCACGAAAATGAATAAACGTGGAGTGAACATCAGATTTTCGCGCTAAGGGATAAAGCCAAATGTATCGCGTAAAATGATCCACAAAAATAACAAAATATTTGAAACCGTCAACAGAAATAACTGGGGATGTCCATACATCGCTAAAGATAAATTCAAGGGGACGGGAAGAGCGTAAAGTAGAGTCACCAAAAGGAAGTTTGTGACTTTTATTTTCTAGACACGCAGAACAATGCGTGAAAGACAAACTGGAAGACAATAAATTATAATTCTTGATAATGTTGGACAAAATAGGGGGAGCCGGGTGACCCAAACGGCGATGCCAGTCCCGAGACGAAGCTTTATTGGAGGTGAATGCAACAAGAGGAGGATTGGGCCACTCGTACATACCGTTTTTAACCGGACCACGGAGGATTGGTTGGTTCTTCTGAATGTCCTTCACAACAAATTCAGTGGGTAAGAACTCAATAGATAGATTATGAGACTTGCAGAGTTTGGAAACGGAAATTAGATTTTGAGACATGCTAGGTACACAGAGAACATTACTTAATGATAAAGATTTATCCGGGGTAAGGGGAAGGGAGGAACGGCCAGTATGAGTAATAGGTAAACCCTTACCATCACCAACCAGGATGTCATCGGTGCCAGTGTACGGAGCATGAAGCGACAAATTCTGGAGATCGGTAGTCACATGATGAGAGGCTCCACTGTCAAGAAGGCCATTGGGCATGATGGAGTCCATCTGAGCCGAATCGAACCCAGGGGCAGCCATATGAGCCTGAGGGCGTCTATTGTTTTGCAATCCAAAAATCTGACTCATCTGCACCTGAAATTGAGGACAAAATTGTGCAACATGGCCCTGAATTGAACACAATTGGCATTTACCTAAAAAGGGTTTGCGAAAACGCTGTGGCTCAGTGGAGGAGGAAACTTGCTGTGGCTGGCCTCTCCATGAATAGGACTGCTGCTGCCGCTGGGAGTGAGCATTTTGCTGCTGCTGTTGGGGATAGCGAGGCTAGGCAGAGTTGCGCGGCGGACGGTGGGCAGCAAGAGCAATTGCCGGAGAGAAAGGGGCCCGCGCAGGTGCCATAGCAGGCCTGAAACTCAGCAGTTTCTCGTGCAATTCCTCAAAAGAGATCGATGTTTCCCGAACCTGAATGGCACGAGCAATTTCAGAGAATTCTGGACCAATATTGCCCAGTACAATAGCAAGAAAGTCCTCATGATCCATTTTCGAGCCAAGCAAGGAGAGGTGATCGGCTTGTTGTTTGAGATGGTATAAATAATCTGAGATAGGCTGAGAAACACGCTTGTAAGCTTTCATATTTTCCTTGATCGTGTTGATTCGAGAGCGGGTGGGTGTAGCGTAGACATCGGCAAGGGCCTTCCAACAGTCTGCAGCCGATTTCTTCCCATAGAGGAGGGTAGCGATAGAGGGAGTAAGAGAGGAGATTAATAAATTTCGGATGAGGTGGTCCTGACGGTTCCACAACAAAAATTCAGGGTTGGGTTTTCTTGACCCGCTTGGTGATGGTTTTGGAGGAGGGAACCGGTGCCATCAACGTGTTTTAGGAGGTCATAACCAATGAAGCGCGATTCAATTTGCATGTGCCACACATGGTAGTTGGTGGCATCAAGCTTGATAGAGGCCTGAATGAAGGAGTTGAAGGTGATTGGGGATTTTTCAGCCATTGTTGTCCGGTGAGGGAGGGCTGAAGCGTGAGGGAGAAAGACGAGGAAGGAGAGGTGGCGGCTAAAATTTTAGGTTTTGGGGATCAGAAATGCTCCGATACCATAATACAGTTTGTGGAAATTATAATTTTCTGTATATTCACAATTGAAACTATTACAGAGAATATATATGCAGTAATACAAAGCATTGCTACAGCTAATGACTCCTAAAAGAATGCTAAACATGTGCTCCTAAAATCATGCAGAGATAATGAGTAATAAATACAAATAATACACTAATACATCTAATACCACAAAGGCCGTTGCTTAAAACTAGGCAACCATTCAACATACTCAATCTCAAAAAATGGATTTCCTCTAAAACCTCAGGTATTGGCAAAATCTTGTTTCTATTTGTTCTAAGATCAAATGTTAGAATGGTATTCCGTTTCCTTTGATCATCACTAGGAAACTTAGACTTTGAAATCCAATGCAAAGCACAATTAACTAAGATCCCATCAACGCAATTAATAAGATATGGTGAATAATCGCAGATGGAGTGATTACGAACATCCAAATATGATCTTACCATACTCCACGAATTTGATCTTAGACTGTAAACATCATATTCACATTCACGTTCACATTCACTTTCATACTCATGAAAATGCATTAAAGGTGGACAACATGCGATCATAACCTTGTAATCGTCATGAACATCATCATATCCAAAACCAACAAAAGATACCCTATCCAACTCATGATGAAAACGATAATTCTTGAAGAGCACCGGCCCTGTAGGCAAATCCCAAGTTGAATTTGTCAACGGATTGCATAAAGATACGTCATAATACCAAGAATCAGCCAATAAATGATGGGTCAAAATCGTCTGAATACGATCCTCATTGTGTATCTTAATTAGTTGGATCGTTTCTTGTTGGATTCCTATATGAAGCTTGTGTAGACGTATTTCTGAGTATTCTTCGATCAATTCGTCGAAGACGAACAGTTCCTCCAATTCTATGAATTTTTTTTTTTGATCGGCAATAAATAAATTATTTATGTGAATTCTCTAACAAGATGCTAGAGAAGGAAAGTACATGTAGAATAAAACTCCAAACAATTAATACAACAGACTAGAAAACTACAATCTGCAAAGGAGATCGTCAAATCTGCCTAACTAGGAGCGTCTATCGGATACGACTTCCATTTGTTCCAATCTAAAGTAAGCTTGTCACATCGACCGTTAATCCACGCAAAGTCGATTGTTTGGATTTCAAACAAATATGTCCTCCATCGCCATGGCTTTTGAGTTGAAAATGAGATTATTCCTTCTTTTCCAAATACTCCAACATGTAATTTTCCTTGTAGCATCCCAAACCTTGCAGAATTTGTTTTGCTTTACATGCACTATGAAATTTTCTATAATATTCTTTTCTTGAATCTCATTCAAATAAATTTCGGATTGACCGGTATGCCACCAATTAGTAACCCAATATTCCCGACTTTTTTTAAAGGAAAAGGCTACATGCCCCGAAAAAAAGTCCCGAAACTTCACAGAATTTTAATCTGCACCCTTTTTTTTTTCTTTTCTCTTATCTCCTGTCTTGTCAACAAGAAAATCAAGGGGGCTGATTCATTTTCGGGACTGATTCTGTGAAAACTTTCGGGTCATGTATCATTTTCCTTTTTTAAATGAGTGATGAGTGAGAATTTGACAGAGTAAACCATTGCAAGAGCCTATAATCTTAGATTCGAACTGTGAGCCTAAGCTTTCAAAAGGGAGGCGTAGCCGTTCAATTTTGCAGCCTATTAATTCCATGGTTTCGTCAATTGTCGAAAATTCAACGGCATGTATTTTCTGGGAGAACTGTTTTCCTGGCTTGTCAAAATCAACAACATTCGCAGAGAGTAATATGCTTGCAGGCTTTTGGTTGATGCAAGCTGCCAGCTGATTTAAATGCAACTTGATGAATTGTTGACTTGAAATCAGGGCGTTCCATGATTTTGATAGACTTTTAAATCGACCAAGAGACTTTAGTGGCAATCTCACAAAAACATGAACAAGCAGATCTTCAGGTAAATAACAAGTCGACATTGATCCAACACTTTTTCGATTAATCAAAGAGCGAAAATTCTTTGCCCTTCAAATAAATAGAGAGGCCCCACAAAAAAAAAATAGAGAGACGTAGGCAGTTACTTAACCAAACCCTAGCCGTAGTAGGCCTGCTAGCTGGGGCAATAGCTTGAATAGGGGAGGTCTCGGGCGTTTCGATTCTCTTCTAACGCGTTATGTTGAAAGAGTTTTTGGTCAGACCTTACCTCCACGAGCATAAAAGTGACTCTAAGGGCGCGATCCGGATACCGGGAGTATGTGAATTTTTTTTTTCAAAAACAACAAAGAAAATAAAAAATTGAGGAACAGCCGTGCGAAATTCTCTCATTCTTTGAGAAACACAAAATTTCTTGACGATTGTTTCTCACGGGGTTAGGGTTGTTCATAAGATTTAATGGGTCCGGAGCAAAATTAAAATATGGACCCTTTTCTAATTGGAGAAAAATGATTTTCTGACATAAATGGTATAAGTCAATTCACACACATAAAAACATTAAAGCTAAATCATTAACTATTAACTATTAACTAATAACTTAACTAACACTAACTATATTAAAAGAGTCAATGTGTTTCTCTTCAAAAGTGTTTCCCCCTAGAGTGTTTCCCCTAAAAAGAGTTTATCCATAATTAATTAATTTATTCTAATAAATATAATATTAAATAATTAATTTCAAGGATATATATAATAATAATACCATTAATCATCAAATAACCTAAAAGTAAAAGTTAAAAAAAAAGCACGTTAAGTAAAATATAAAAAAAACACGTTAAGTATTCTTTCATATTTTTTCCAGAAAAGAAAAGAAAAAAAAAACTCAATCAACCTTATCTTATACACAATTATAATATTAATTTTAAGGATATATACAATACAATTAAACAATACAATATTTATTTTGCCAAAAAAAAAAACATCAATGAACCTAAACACGTTAAGTAAAATATATAAAATAAAACGTTATGTAAAAAAAAAAGACACGTTAAGTATTCTTTCATAATTTTCAGAAAAAAAAAAAAAAAAAAAAAAAAAAACTCAATCAACCTTAACTTATACACAATTATAATATTAATTTTAAGGATATATACAATACAATATTTATTTGCCAAAAAAACACATCAATGAACCTAAAAGTGAGGGGAAAAAAACACGTTAAGTAAAATATATATATATAAAAAAAACGTTATGTAAAAAAAAAAGACACGTTAAGTATTCTTTCATAATTTTCCAAAAAAAAAAACTCAATCAACCTTAACTTATCCACAATTATAATACTAATTAGTTATGTTTAAGGATAAATACAATACCATTAAACAATACAATAATTATTTACCAAAAAAACAATACAATAATTATTTTTGAGATTTTTTTTTTTTTGAGAACCAATACAATACAATAATTATTGATAGATAAAAGGGAAGGTCTGCAGAGACAAAAAAATTAATAAATAGATGCGGAAGGATAAAAGAATATTTTCACGATTATAAAGGACAAAAATCACAATTATTCTTTAAAATTATTCTTACGTGTTATTATTCTTTTGTTTTACAATTATTACTTTCATATTTACTCTATTTCACATTTATTCTTCATATTTGTCATTTCATAATTATTCTTTGTATCCGATTAAATTACGCTTTCCTTCTATCCCGATTTTTTAATAATTTTGTCCTTCTGGACAAAAAGCTATAGATAAAAAATCAATGAACCTTATCTATAATCAATTTATTCCGAAAAAAATTCAAAAACAAAAAAAAACATATTAAAACCCTATTAAAAGTTCAATCAATTAACTAAAACTATAAACATAAACTTAAAAAAAAAAAAACACACATTAAAACTTAAAAGTCGATCAAAAAACTCAATCAATCAACTAATTGATATTTATCAATCAATCCATTGTTAATATCAACACATTATATTTATCATTCAATCAATTGTTAATATAAACACATTAATAGCCTATTCAAAGATTACGTAATACTAGCTCTGTCCTAAAATGTAAGTTTTTTTGGGCTTTTTCACACCTATTAAGAAAACTAGTTAAATTGATTACGTGTTATTAACTTTAATAAAAAAGACTAAATAACTTTGGATTGTTATTAATGCAAAGTAGTGGAAAGTTGATGAATATATAATAAATGATGGGTAAAAGAAGAAAAATGTAATAAATGATTTATTGGTTATCTAAATGGACTTACATTATGAGACAAAAACCAAAAAGCTAAATGTACTTACATTTTGGGACGGATGTAGTATATTTATGTATTGTGCATTAAATGCAATCTTATCAATACAATACTTAACTATAAATATTAAACGTTAATGAATAAGATATAATTAGGTGTAGTGTTAGTGTGTTTAGAGTGTTTAATCTTTGTTTTATTGATATCATTAAATTATAAGTTCGTAAATAAATTTTTATTGTAATAAATCATGATCAACCTGAGATTTCCTCAAGTGATGGTGACTTAAGAATGTTTAGAATTCTAAAATGTCATGTTGAATAAGAGTAAAGGCTAGGTTTGAAATCCCGAGTAAGAGCCAAATCCTAGGGCACCGAAATGACTGACTTCGGATTAGTTGAGTTAGTGGTCTGGATACTAGAGCCTTACGCACATATATCATGATCATAAATATAAACACATTACTCCCTCCGTTCCATAATAACCGGCGATTGCTTAAAAAAATTGTTCCATAATAACCGAGGCAAAACATTTTCCAAAGCAGCATTTATTGCTAATTTTTCTACTTTACCCTTTATTTAATACTAGAGTAGAAGTTAAAAAGAGGATTGCATTAATTGTATTATAGGGACTTTTTAGTCATTGCATCTGAAAAGTCATCGCATTAAATCACTTTCTTAATAAGCGTATTTTTGGCAAATGCCTCAAATATTTTGGAACGGAGGGAGTAATAGATTATTCAAAGATTACGTAATACTACCTCCGTCCCAAAATATAAATCCTTTTGGGTTTCACACCTATTAAAAAGTTAGTTAAATTGGTCATGTGTCATTAATTTTAATGAAAAAGACTAAAATAACATTTGACTTTTATTAATGCAAAGTAGTGGAAAGTTGATGAATATTTAATAAATGAGGGGTGAAAGAAGAAAAATGTAGTAAATGATTCATTGGTTATCTAAATAGACTTACATTATGAGAGAAAACCAAAAAGCTAAATGAACTTACATTTTGGGACTGAGGTAGTATATTTATGTATTGTGAATTAAATACAATCTTATCAATACAATAATTAACTATAAATATTAAAGGTTAATGAATAGGATAAAATTAGGTGTAGTGTTGGTGTGTTTTAGAGCGTTTAATCTTTCTTTTATTGATATCATTAAATTATATGTTTGTAAGTAAATTTTTATTGTAATTAATCGTGATCAACCCGAGTTTTTCTCAAGTGGTGGTGACTTAAGAATGTTTAGAGTTCAAATGTCATGTTGAATAAGAGTAAAGACTAGGTTTGAAATCCCGAGTAAGAGCCAAATCATATGGCACCGAAATGACTGACTTCAGATTAGTCGAGTCAGTGGTCCGAATACTAGAGCCTTACGCATATATATCATGATCGTTTTTAAAGGGTGGAGTAGAAGAATATGTTTATTTTATCAAGGACAAAGTGGGTTGAACCTTGATTTTCTACAAGTCATGCAATGACATTTACCACTAAACCATATGTATTTCTTATATATCATGCTCATTATTAAACCTTATCCAATTTCAAATATAAATTTAATTTACCATACTCATTAAATCTCATTATATAAATATGAGGAAAAATAAAAATAATTATACTATTTAATGTAAATAACTATTATAAGATACTTAAATAGTTTTTTTTAAGATAAAGATCCATAATATTCATATTCATTAGACATAGTTTGCAATATGAAACTCTATTATGATACTTAAATATTTATTAATTTTAAAAAAATTATAATACAATATTTTGGTGTCCTTATGATTTTATTTACTATATTAATAAAATTTAATCTACTATTCATTAATCAATACATTGACTAAATATATTTATCTTTTTTTAAATGGAATTAAAAAGTTTCATGCTTATTTAAAATAATTGATAACTATCAAAATATAACTATATAGTTGTTGATGTTACGTAGAGGTGATACGATCAGTTGCATTTCCTATTTTAAAGTTCTTTATGTTAAATATAACTGATAGTATCACTTCAATTCCTCTCAACATATTTCTCTTTATTTTTAATTAAAGCATACCATGTATTAGTGAATTTTTTTTATGGCTAATATACTAAAATTTTGTCGGTTCATATTGTTTTAGAGTAAAAATAACTTAGGCTCATAGTAAATGATTGATTATTATACAATTAAACAATTAGAACTCAATCTTACTTTTGTAACATAATCATTAATAATACATGTCTATGGTTTATAATTTTGACCAGCAACAAATTATACAAAATTTATTTGCTATTGGAATACAATACAAATATATAACATAAGTAGTTAAACCAAGGTTATTAATGTTAGAATGAACTTAGTGATGTTTAAAGATTTACTATGGATGATTGCCCATAAAGCGTTGGCAGTTAATGATATTCTTTATTCCAGGCATATACGACAAAATCCAGATTGCAGTGTCTGTGAAGATGGGAGGGAGACCATTATCCATGCAGTAAGAGATTGCAAGTGGGCTAAGGAAGTCTGGGAGCTTTGCGTACCTATTCAGAATGCACACCAATTCTTTGGAGAGGAGACTGTGACCAATTGGATACAGAGAAACTTGGACAAGGGTAATCAACATCCCCCATTTGGAGATACTTGTGGAGGAAATACTTTATGGCCTTTGGATGTGGAGAAACAAGATATGTCATGGACAAGAAATAGAAAGGCCCCGGCCTATGTGTTTCTCTCAACAACAATTCGAGAGAAGCGAGAACCTTAGATTAACAGTGCATAGAATAGTAATTTTGTTGTTTTTAAGTAAAGCTACCTGAAGAACTCGATGAGAAGGTCAGCTCCTATTTTGTTTTTGTATGTTCTCTTTGTTTGCCTTCGGGGCCAAAGTCAATAAAGTGATCTATTCTTAAAATAAAAAAATAAAAAAAAAGATTTACTATGGACTTTTAGACAAACCCATAATTTATACAAGTCAAATACATAAGTAATTCTCAAAAAAAGAATTACATAAGTAATTAAGAAGGATTATCATGTTTAAAAAAATGATGAAAGTAAGATGTAAATTATGATTTATTTCATATGAAAGGAGAGTAATTTTTCCTATTAATTAAATAATCAAAAAAGCTAATGAAAAACTTGAGACCATTGTGTAACAATTATCATTATTCAATATATTTTTATTTTATAAACACATAAATAACAATATATATTTGAATTATATCTTGATTGTAAGAAAACCTATTCAAGAAAAATAGTCTGTTTGTTTCTCACTTTCTTCCTAAGTGTTTCCTCTAAAAAAGCATTTTCCATAGTTTGATATTTATTTTGATGATACTAAAGCAAAAACTTAGATGATGATGATGATATACCGAGACTAATGATTAAGTTAATAGAGGAATATAAGAAAAAAAATTAAATGATATTATACCAAGAATAATGATTGAGTTATCGGAGGGATTAAACATATTTAAGCAATCAAATTTGGAATTTCATGTATTAAAAATAGATGATGATATAGCAAAACGTAGGAAGAGAAAGATAAATAATATATACATGATGATATACAAAGACTAACGATTAGGTTAACGGGGGATAACTAAAAAAACACTCAATAAAATGTGCAATCCCACGTGTATTTATCTATTGGTTTTGATACATAATGTGAACACACCAAATATGAAACCATATATGCCATGATTTATTTTAACAATTAACGCAATATAAGATTAAGATATAATAAACAAAATATCAATAATATCACATAATCATTAGTATATTATATTACGATGTTATATTATATGTACGTATATGTAAGTATATTTATACTCATACTTATTATAACTTAACATATTATTTTAATAAAAGTGTCAATGTAATTCCTTCCTAAGTAAGTCTTTCTATCTAATTAATAATTTTGGTAAATTTACAAATCATTGTTAGATATTAAATAACATTACATAGATATAAATTACCATGGGTTTGATACACGAACATGAACACACCAATTTAAATAAAATAGTAATTCATTTTTACCATGATATATTGTAACAATTACCAGAATATAATTAAGATTAAACAAAATGAAGAGAATAACATATTATTGTTATCATTATTATATGATATCATTCTATTAATTATAATGTATTATATATAAAATTATAGTTATAATTATACTTACTATAACATAGATATATTAAACAAGGTTAGATATTGAATAACATAACAAAGATAATGTTTTTTTGATTTAAATGAAAACAATATTGACCATTATACTAATTATGAAAATAGAAATATATACACATCTATATATAATAATAAAAGTGTCTCTATGTTTTTCATCTAAGTGTTTTCCTTCAATTAATTTATTTCGTTAATTATATTAGTCAATGCTATATTAAGTAACATATATAAATTTTTTGTTGATATAGATCACATGAAAAATGTATTGATCATCGTCAAACATAATTTTATCCTTATCAAAATCATAGAGATAGAAAGATAATAAAAGTGTTTGTGCGTTTTCCGCAACTGCCCCATACTAATTTAATTCATTAAATATAATCACAATGCCTCAAAACTCGAGTCCAGCAGCGCTACTTGAGTCATATCTACTCCTTCCGTCCCATAATATAAGGCCTTTTGGCCATTTCACACAGTTTAAAAAAACATAATGAATGAGTTGTTTTTTAATATTTCAATGCAAAATATTGTATTGTTTTTTGGGACTAGCTAATAATATTAAATTGTTTGGTGTGAAAGTGAAAACAATGTATTTAATATTGTATTGTTTTGTGAGAAGGACTTATATTTTGGGACACTATTAAAAAATCAAAAAGACTTATATTATGGGACGGAGGGAGTACTTAGGCTCATCATCTTCGTTTGACTTAAAATGGTTAAGCCAAGTTACAACTACATTATGTCATTATGTCACTACAATAAAATTGGCTTTTAATAAGAGGAATTCCCATCATTGAAAGTCATTTTCTCATCATTAAAGACTTTTAATGAGGGGAAATTTCCCTCATCGCCCCATTATTATTGCCTCTCTAGTTAAAGGTATATAATGTGGAGAAAATGACTCCGCTCATTAATTATATGACACATTTAATGACATAAATTCCTGTCATTAGTTTTTTTTTTAACGACAACTAATCCCTTCATTATAAAGTCAATTACCCCTCACTAAATCATGATTTAATGACAACACATTCCCTCATTATAGGGTCATTTTCCCATCATTAATGCATGAACTAATAACAACAGGTTCCATCATTGTAGGGTCTTTTTACCCTCATTAATCAAGAATTAATGATGAGACATCCGCTCATTATACGGTTATTCACCCCCACACTAAATCCTGCTCTTTGTTATTACCCCTCATGCACCATGCTAGAATCACACTACAGTAAGTTGCAACAAGCATTAGTATATCCAAAATATACCCTGAGGTATACCACATACACATTGAGGTATAGGTATTTCAAAAAAAAATCGAAAAGGAAAATTAGTTACATGTAGATGAATAATGATAGAAAAATTATACCCTCTTAGGATATGATAGACAACAATCATTGTATCTCTTCAAAAAGCATCAAAATCTTTCAAATTCCTGCACACATATACATGACAGCAGAAAGAAAACATAAAGCAATGTTATAACAGTCCAACAATGATTCATGAAGTGTTAATGTCATAAGAAAAAAGAATATAAAAAGATAGATAATGCCAACAATTTAGTGGTTAGATAGAAAAAGAAAGTGAAATGGTAGTATTGTTCTAAAAAATGTAATTAGTTTGGTCTTTATTTTAAAAAGTGACATGTTGACAAAAAAAGAACAAACAAACAAAGGCGGCAACTATATTGAGCTACTAAAACTGAACTCTCAAAACATTCAGACAACTATATCCATTAAACAAAGCACTCAATTCTACCATATAGATAGCAGACGTTATAAAAAAATACAATAATTCAATGAAGTAAAATGAGTAACCTTCATCAATATCACTATCCATTTTTCCCAAATTTCATGAAGCCTTTGTCGTCTTTAGTAAATTAGAACAACATCATGCATTGAAATACCCCACCCATGCAGAAATCTAACAAATGCATATAAGTTTTATGCAGCCTTAAATGAAATGATTATGTGTCTAAGCCCTTCAAGTAAAATGGCCAATAGACAATAGCATCACTTCCAAGCAAAAGAGCCAATGTCTAGCTGACTTGAAATGTAGCGAAGTAAAGTTAAGGAAGTGATACCAATCTTAATACGACCTTAATATTTGAAATATTTACAGCAAAACATCCACATGCATCAACTGTTCAGAAATATCAACAACAGAACATCCATGCAGAACAAGAATACATCTATATCTATATATATTTGAAAGCACAATTTAACCCGATTACCCGATTGACCCGCTCCATTTCCGGGAAAAAAATAAGGCATCACCAAAGGAAAAAAAACTAATAATGTGTATCCTGCATAATCTACAAAAATAACAACTATTCTACAAAACCTCTCAACAAATATTTTATGTTGATTTTTTTAAGAGTTAAAAAAACTACTTTTCATCCTAATTTGCTCCTTTTCTTCTCAAAATTATATAAAACAAATTGATTTACCAGCTGTAAGAGTTTAAAAAGAAAAATAATTTGCTTCCTGTTTCTGTGACCTTTCTTTGCGATATTAGAAAAAAAAATGATTTACCAGCAAAAGAGTTTAAAAAAGAATACATTCCTAATTTTACGATCTTGATTATTGAAAAGAAAAATATTTTCCTTTCTGATTTTTTTCCCTTCTTTACGAAATTATATATATAAAAATTTGATTTACCATCTGTAAGAGGTTTTAAAAAAAAACTTTCCTGATTTTGCGACCTTGACCTTGATAAGTGATATTGCGGCCATTCTTTTCGAAATTATATCTTTAATTAGTTATCCTTATGTAATCTTCTTTTCTCTGCCATCGCTGCCTTTTATAGTTCGTAGATGCATATAATTGTTTGGCATAATGTTTTTTTTATTCAATTCCAAAAATTGTTGGAAATCAACATTATGTTGTTTTTAATTTCAGTTCTGGATTTACCACCGTGGATTCAATATTTTATTGTTCTATTTTCGATTCTTGATATTCAACATTAAATTTTTTTTTTCATTTTATCTCTATTTGTGTATGGTTTCCATAGACGCGAAGATGATCGAGAGATGCCTATAGAGTTAAGGTTAGTTTTTTTAATTCTTCTTCTTCTCTTCACAACAGCAGGTTTTCTTTTCTTTCTTTCTTTCCTTTTTTTTTTTTTTTGGGGCTCAAATCAATGAGTGGTTTTTTTTTTTTTGAATATACCTAGGTTGTAGTTGATTCTAATCGACCATTCTTATTTCGAAACCCTTCATAAAGCTATCGAAGAACAATGTGGATGGATTTTTGTTCTTATGAAAAGATAGTTAATGAGGACCGTTGCTAATTACGGAGGACCTAGACAGAGACCGTTGCTAATTAAGGATGACCAGGACAGACAAATTCATATCTATGGAGATTGTGAGTCGATGTTTGATTTTATTATTTGGAATTGGCACTCATGTGTTACATGTTGTTTGTCATGGTTGGGTGGATGAGAAATTTTATAGTGTAATGCAATTGCAAACAAGATGTCAAAAGAAGAAACGTTAATGTCAAAGGAAGATCCTTTAATTCAGCCCAAGTGAATCCGATGGTTGAAGAGGAAGGCAATAGTCAATCATAACTCAGTTATATAAACTACATACAGTTCAATGAAAGAATGTATTCGCCACACTTAAACTCAAGTCATGGTAACGTACCATGTGCTTTAGGTTTAATGTTCTGCTTTGGTTTATTACAATTTACAAGTGCTAATTTTGTTTATTTTTCTAAAATTTTGCAGATTTAAGGACTGCTTTAGTTCATTACAAGTGCTAATCTGAATTTGCGACCTTGATTACTTACATTGCACCCACAATTTAACCCGATTACCCGAAAATTACACCCAAGATATCTTCTTTATATTTCAAAATGCTTGCAGATTGCAAGTTCATCTTCGCCCGAATTGCTCCGGCCTCCTGAACAGAGAGTGAGAGAGTAAAAATATATGATGTTTGCTTTTGTGTTTCAAGTGTCAAATATGTAATATTGGATTTTTATATTGGAGGTGGAAAAGATTCATCGTCGTGTTTAGGTAGCATATTCATGGTGTTTGCTCTTTATTTTCTGATTTTTTTTTTTAATTTTTTATTTCTTGATTATGCATTCCAATGGCTCTTTGAATAAATGAATATTTCGTTTTCAGATTGGGGAGGACATTTATCTATGCCGGATTTCTTGGTTTGAACGACGTCAAATTTGGAGTGGAAGTGAGAAAATGATGGCTAAGCCAAATCACAATTTTCATTAGACCTAATAACTTTCTACTACACACACCGATCTAATGGATACGGATTATTTTGTAAAATGTACATCTCAATTTGAGTGATCATTTCTTCGCCAATTGTGAAGTAATACAAGCCGGTTGATCGCTATATCCTATTTGAGATATTTTACGAGTTTCAATTTATGTTACGTTTTAATACTTTTATTTATCTGCAAGCCTAATTTGTGACAACGGGGAGGTTATTGGAAGCCGGCGAGTACATAGAAGTGGATTGGTAAAGAAACTGGGATTAAGAAGGTGATGTTGTTCTACTCTATCGATTTTTTTGTCTCTTTTGTGACGGTTGTTCTATTTTTTTCTTTCTTCACTCTTTCTTTCATTCAGTCCCAAGGAATATATATGCTTTGTGTGTATGCGTGTTTATTATTTTATTTTATATGCTTTGTGTGTTTTGGGTATGAAGCTTGATATTTTCTTATAGATCATGTATGTTTCATTTAATTTTTTTTATTAGTTGTCAGTTAGTTTAGTTTTGTTATTTTTTTAATGCTTTGATGAAAGTGTTGCAGAAAATTTGTTATCTTCTTATATGAGCTATTTGAAACTGTGAATCTTCTAATTGTCTACATGTTATCACATGTTTTACTGGATTTATCTTAGACATTTATATTATCACGAAGAAACTTCAAAACGATAAACACTATTGTTACATTTGTTTATTTCATTTTTAAAGGTGCATTTTATGTTAATTTTTTTTGTGGGGTGCGATCATGTTTGAATGACTATTGATGATGAGTCAATTGTATTGAGTGTTATTTTGATGATGTATTGTTATGTTGATAGATTTTTCAAGCCCCGACTACAAACACTACTACAAGATGACGCCATATTGCATTAGTTACTTTCCTACAGCTGCCACAGTTAATTCCTTAAAGGCACTGTGATCCGAGTCCGATGATACTAATATATAATATCAAAGTAGACGTGCATGGGAATTTATGGCTCACATGATGGAACTCACTTTTATTTTGGACATCTTTATTTTCATCTCAACGATTCTACGGTACACTTTATTACATGTACACGTCATTGAATTAACCTTTAATGATTGGTTTTGAAGTTATAAACTGACTTTTCTAAAGTGGATCATCAGATTTGACTGATTGAAGGTCAATTCGTTTGGCGAAAATAAATGCTCCATGTTTTATGTATGTATGTTTAAAAAAAAGATTTGTTTGATGAAAATGGATTAAGATGGAGCTCTCACTATTGATGTATAATTTAAATATTGAATCGTGTTGGATGACCTGGTAGATGCGGTTAAGAAAATTACACTGCATCTTATTTCATTATTGTGACGCACGTTTTTTCTTTTATATTAATAATGTAAAAATGTATAACCAATGTTATATAACATCAACTGTACACTTAACTTAACCTTTCATTGGTATCTTATTTCCTCTAATTGATTACAATGGAATACACGTATTTATATTGAAGTTTTATTTATGATTCACTATTAACTAAATTCATAATAATTTTTTATCGTTTCATGTGTGTAAAATTGTATATTTGTAATATAAATCCACACATTTATAATCTCTTTCGCCGTGCATCGCACGGGTAAAAGGCTAGTATTAATATATTATGAAAGTGTGGAAATACTATGGTTAATAATATTACATTATTGTTACACTCATAACATGTTACAATGTAACGTGTTACTTTTTATCAAGAGACATATTAATTGCATTGAATAAACAATTAATATGTCCTAATAATCATAAAGTAACTATCCTTTGTCCTATTATGTAATAAGCATAGACATAGCCGACTCTCACAGCATTTATTGTAGCCGGCTCTAGTTACTTTTACTTTACTAGCTAGGATCTCTCTTGTAAGGATCCTCTCTTGTATCTATTTATACTCATTCTTTCAACATGAATAAACAAGTTGGAGTTTCTCAAGTATTATTACTTTCTCAAACTCTCTTCATGGTATCGAGAGACTTAAACTCCTGAAATCATTGCAAACTCTCAAAGACTCTTTGAATCAAGAATGTCTTCACTATCTGAAGCTTCCTCACCTTGATTGAGTCCCACCGCCTCGCAGACCTGGGGTCCTTGAATCTTCATCTTATACTAATCATAGACTTGATGGCAACAACTATTTGCTATGGTCAAGATCTATGAAAATGTACATCTCTGGACAAGGTAAGATGGGATACCTGTCCGGCTCTAAACCTACCCTGCCTTGAAGATGACCCGAGATTTGAAGCATGGGATCTGCTAATAATCAAGTCATGACCATTCTCACAAGATCAATGACAAAAGAGATTAGTGAGAACTTTATGATGTATGATATCGCAAAGGAAATGCAGGATAATGCCAGGGATCTTTACTCCAAGAAAGACAATACCTCGAAGTGTATGAACTTGAAGCTCAGATTCAAATCGCGAGCAAGGAGATATGTTTATAACTCAATACTTCAACCAAGCTGTCAGGGCATGGCAACACTAGATATCTTTGGAAACTCACCCCTGGAATGATGTCAAGGATCTTCGCCTTTATAAGGACATTATTGAGAAAAGAGAGTATTCAAGTTTCTTAATGGGTGAATCTCGCTCTTGATGATGTTAGAGGAAGAATCCTTGCCACAAAACCTCTCCCCGATCTCAAATCCATGTTTCTTTGAAGTCAAACATGAGGAAGAAAGGAGAGGAAAGTGATTCTGCTTGAACTCCCCTGCCGACAACCCCTTTGAGAGTGCTACCTGCGACCATCGTGAAGCCTCTTTGAGGTTCTTGAGACTATCGGAAACTCTTGACCGAGAATGGAAAGTTGTTCTGTGAGCACCGCAAGCGCACAAATCACACAAGGACACTTACTTTGGAAGCTACATGGCATGCTAAATCCTCAAACCTACCAGGGAAAGTCGAGGCGGGCATGTCCATGAAGAGTGAGAATGACAACAAGTTGAATGCTCGGTTCTTTGCATTCAAAGCTTTCCTCACTCAACAAAAAAAAGGTAGTACCTCTACCGACACACGGCTACTCAGGCTAGTGCGAGGTAAATTCTACTCTTCTATTAGTAATGAAACATGGATTGTTGATTACGGGGCCTCTCCCATATGGTAGTAATAAAACCTCATAACTCACCTTATGCCATGTCAACAAATTCACAATGTTAAGGCTATCATTGATGGATCTATCTCTCGTGCAAAAGGTTTTGGAAATGTTAAACTCACTAATAAGATATGTCTAAAGGATGTCTATTTGTTCCAAAATTAATTCGCAATCTCATATCTGTCATTAGACTTGCAAAAGATTTAAATTGAATTGTTGTTTTTAATAAGAATCGGTGCACTTTCGGGACCTTCTTCTTCACGAGGAAGTGATTGGGAGGGCTAAACCGCTTAGGATTGTATGTGGTCGACCTCGTTGAAGACGGTAAGATGAAGACCGAATGCGCCTGGCTGACTGCACTCAAACCTTAGATAATATCATGTTATGGCATTATAGACTATGACATCCAAGTTTTGGTTATTTGAAGTCTGTAATTCTGAATTATTTAAAGGATGTAATGTCAATGATCTTCAATGTGATATTTGTCAATTTGCCAAACTTACCAAATCTGTGTATGCCAAACTACCTTATTTGCCTTCCACACCTTTCACTTTAATTCATAGTGATGTATGGGGACCTTGAGGGTAAAAAGTATAACAGGAAAAAGGTGGTTTGTCACTTTCATTGATGATCATACCAGGAACACATGGTCGTTTTTAATGAAGGATAAATCGAAGTTGGACCGCTTTTTGAGAATTCTACAACATGATCTCTACTTAATTTGACACTAAGATCAAGATCTTAAAGGCGATAATGCTCTTGAATACTATGAGTCTAACCTCGGTAATTTCTTGATGAATAAGGGATTGTCCATATCGGTAGTTGTGTGGAAACACCTCAACAAAATGGGGTTCTTTGAGAGAAAGAAACAGCACCCACCTGGAGATGGCTCGATCAATCATGTTCACTACCCATGTCCCAAAGTATATGTGGGGTGAAGCTATATTAAGCGCCACATACTTAATCAACAGACTTCCAGCAGAGTGTTAGGCTTCAAAACTCCTATCCAAACCCTCACGACCACACACTCCTCGCCTCATCTTATTTCCCAATTACCACCAAAAATCTTTGGTTGTCTTGTATTTGTTTATATCCATGCCCAACATGAAGCAAACTTGATCCCAAAGCTCACAAGTGCATTTTCCTAGGATATGCAAAGGGCAGGAAAGGTTACAAGTGTTACTCTCTTACGAAAAGAGATTTTACAATTCTATGGATGTAAAATTCTTTGAAAGGACTCCTCTACTACAAAGAAGTCCTTGAGGCGATCAGGATGGGAACTGATTGAACTTGACCTAAATCCTTTCCCTCGGCAAACTCTTGAACCTCAAGACCGCGACTCTCAAGATCTCATCGATCCTCGGCAACCTCACGAACCCGAGTCATCGACCAGAGCCTGCTTTGAACCGAGACTCACTGACGACACTCAAAGAACTCTTGAGTCACAAGCAGATGAACCTCAAAGACCAGCATCGACTCGGCGACTGGCGGCGTTGATGTGAGACTATTGCTATCGGGAAGGAAAGAGATCTTGCACTCATCGATCACTCTATTCATAATTATCTATCCTATGATCGGTTATCACACTGTTTTGCCATGTTTACACAGGACTTGGATTCTCACTCTATTCTAAGAATATACGAGGAAGCTCTCCAACATGATAAGTGGAAGGCGTTTATCAAAACCGAAATGATCGCTCTCTCTCGACAACCATACTTGGGATCTCACCACTCTCCCACATGGAAAGAAGGCAACACATGCAAATGGTCATTCCTTTATCAAGTACAATCTTGATGGTACTATTGACAAATACAAAGCTAGGCGGTTGCAAGGGATTCACTCAAACATATGGCCTTGACTACAAGGAAACCTTTGCACTGTGGGCAAAACTAAACATTTGTCAGAAGTATCGATCTCAATTGATGTCCAACAGTGGCCTCTACATCAATTGGATATCAAGAATGCTTTCTAAATGGTGACCTTCTTGAGGAAGTCTATATGAATGTGCCTCTGGTTTTCCAACACTCACACTCGAGGAAAGTTTGCAAATTGAGGAAATCTCTATATGGCCTAAAGCGGTCCCTCAGAGCCTGGTTTGGCAAACTCACTCACTGTGGTTAAAGGCTGCTGGATACCATCAATGCAACTTTCGAGATCACACAATGTTTATCAAAACAACAAACCGAGAAAAGGTCCATTCTTATTGTACATGTGGATGATATCATCGCTGCATGGTGATGACCTGTTGAGATCCAACACTTGAAGACCCTGGCAAAAGTATTTCAAGTTAAAGATTTGGGCTACCTCAAGTACTTTCTTGGTATGAAAATAGCTAGAATGCCAGGGTATATCTGTTTCACGAGAGGAAGTATGTCTTTGGACTCTTTGAAGGAAGCGGCATCTTTGGGATGCAAACTTCTTTGTATCAGAGTAGAACCCGAGTAATACCTCGCCGCATGGTGACATTCTTTGTCGAGAAAGGATCAATATCAAAGACTTGTAGGAAACTCATTTATCTCATCCCATACAAGACCGATATTGCATATAAGCGTCGATCACAGTTAGCTTGATTCATGCATTGCCCTCTTGAGCAACATTGGGATGTTGTGAAGCAGGATAATCGAGGTACCAAGTCCACTGGCCAGGGCTTACATTTCACCAAGTCTCCGATAGATCAATCAAAGTCTACACCGATGTCGATTTGGGTGGATGTCATATTGATGAGAAGATCTACCACAGGCTATTGCTCATATGTATGGGAAAACCTAGTTACTTGGAGAAGCAAAATGACCATCGTGTCGTCAAGCGATCTTGTGGTCGAACTCAGGGCACTTGTACTTGGCATTTGTGAAGCTCTGTGGCTAAAAGCGGTACTCATCGAACTTCAAAGAACCTATCACACTCTTTGTGACAATAATTGACCTTATGCATGGCAGAGGATCCAGTCCATCATGATAAAACCAAACATGTGGACATTGACAGACACTTCTAAAAGGAGAAGATTGATGCCAAGATTATTCAACTCCAAGTATGTTCCTCAAGCAGATCGAATCGCCGATATTCTCACCAAGGCCATACCACCACTTATGTTCAAATGAGACTAAGTAGCAAACTTGGTTTGTATAAACATATACAACCCGATTTGAAGGGGGTGTGGAAATACTATGGTTAATAATATTACATTATTGTTACACTCATAACATGTTACAATGTAACGTGTTACTTTTTATCAAGAGACATATTAATTGCATTGAATAAACAATTAATATGTCCTAATAATCATAAAGTAACTATCCTTTGTCCTATTATGTAATAGCATAGTACATAGCCGACTACAGCATTTATTGTAGCCGGCTCTAGTTACTTTTACTTTACTAGCTAGGATCCTCTCTTGTAAGGATCCTCTCTTGTATCTATTTATACTCATTCTTTCAACATGAATAAACAAGTTGGAGTTTACTCAAGTATTATTACTTTCTCAAACTCTCTTCAGAAAGATATATACAAGTAACCATCAAAACTTCACACATTTCAGATATGACTAATCTACCGATCACCGATAAAGCCAATTAAAGAAAAATGCAGCATAACGCATACGTGGAGGGACACTTTTCAGTACAAGCGCTTTAGTTTCACAACCCAATTATTTTCAATCACCCTACAAAAGGGCCATGATTCCTTCCAGCCTCAAGGATGTATCTCAACTCCCCATACATGAAGGAATATCTTGTACTAAAAACATACAAATTCTGCCGTTCAAACTCTTTTATGAGCATATAATATGTCATAAGTATCATGAAAAGGTAAATCATAATTATCCATAGAACTATATATGATATGTAGCAGTGAACTATGAAACTTTGGTAACAAAGATTTTTTAAAAAATAACTTCAAAAAAATTATTGAAGAAAAACATAGCAAGGTGCTACCACATAGCATAAGTACATGAAAGCAGTCAAAGAAAGCTACAACAAAAAAAACAGAAACACTCTGAATAACACAGGTGGAAGTACATATTAAATGTTCACACATTCCCAAGGATATGTCAGTAAGAGCTATAAATATAAGATAATAAATATGTACCCTTCTTAACCTCAACATAAGCCTAAAATACAGTACAAGGTTAGATGGTATTGATCCATAAGATGTCAATTAAGATATTGTCATGGTGGCACTATCTGGAAGAGGAAAAAAGATGTGAACAGAGAGGGAAAGGGGAAGATAGCAAATTAATCAAAAAAACAAAACTGAACCCCTACCTCACGTGTGTAAAATTTAAGGGTCTGTAAGAGTCTCGGGACTTCCACGCTCATGGATAACAGTGGAGAATCGAACAATTACAGGAGTCTGAATCTACTCTAGGAGCGCAAAGAAAACCAGCAAAGCTAGGCACCTAGGCAAGTTCATACAGTAGAGAGAGGGAGGGGAATATGGGTAAATATTTAAGCAAGGGGGAGATACAAACACGTAATAAAAGGAAAAGACATGTACAAGAAATAGAATGCTTTAAGAACCAAAAATCACGGTTTCAATAACAAAAATCTCTTATCTCCCAAAAGAAATCATATGTTCCATTAATATTTTCAAGGAAGAAAATCGGAAATTCAATAGAGACAGTAATCCCTATATATCAACCCAACTTTTTTACTAAAAGAGATAATTCTGATAATCATACCTCTTGTTCCGACGGTGAGGGTAGAGTTGTTGTTCCAAACCGGAGCACGTGAATTGGTGGTCCAGAAGGGAGTATTGTAAGCACTTGAAGGGCGGTGCTACAATCAAATTCAATCAAGCAATAATAAGACATATCTCCAGATAAGCACACGCTCGAAGGGGGTTGCCGGAGCCGGATCGCACACGCTCTTCTGTTTATCAATGAATTATCCCACACGCTTATTATCAACGAATTATCCATAGCGTGCAATGATCATTAGCATTATTCTGAGTATCGAAACTTGCATTCCCAATTGAAACATGTACACAAGCCTACACCAAAATATCCATTGAATCAAATTATAATTCCCCGTTACCTCCTTAGAGATAGATTTCACCAACCAGAGCTTTTGCAGTTTTCTCAATTCCATGAGTGATCAGGACAGGGTTGGCACCAACTGCAACCACCTACATTCATAATGTTCAAAATTGTGATTTGTAAGTTATAGGTCAATAAAAGAAGAAAAGGAATGGAATTATGAAAACAATGAATCAAACATCATCATAATAACAGAGAAGACAATGTGAAACAGACATTGACTCCTTAATCTATGCAAGAACATCAGATGTCGTCGTCCCATCCCCAGCCAAGTCGTTGGTTTTAGAAGCTGCTTGTCTAACTAATTTAACACCAATATTTTCAAGTGGGTCCTCCAACTCAACCTAAGGGAAAACCATAGGTAACAACACTCATGGTTAATAGATATTACAGATGAATATAGAGGGTCTCATGTAAGAATGATGCGGAAAGAATGCTACATAAGCATAGCAACTTCACACAACAACAGAAAAGCTCATGGATCACAACATCAATAAAACAGATACATCTATCGTTCTATCTTTAATCCTTAAGAATCAAAATGCAGCTTACCTCTTTGGCAACCGTCACACCATCTTTTATGATTTTAGGGGCGCCATATTTACCATAAAGAACAACATTTCTTCCCTTTGGACCTAAAGTAACCCCAACTAAATCTTCAAGCTTATTCACACCAAGTTGCAACAAATAACAAATATAGAACACATTAAAAACATCAACAATCCACAAGAACATTATAAAAGGCTGGTCAACAGATGATAGATTCCAATAGAATACATACCCGCAACTTACTATTTACCGGTGACTCTTTTTTCTCTCTGGCCTCTGCTCCTCCTATTCATCTTACTATTACATTAGTTACAACCACCCATTTTCCTACTACCCCCTCAAGTCATGAAGAACGTCCTTTTCGACATTGTTCATGTGTCCAACAACAAATCTTGCACCACCGAGTCAGCCGGCCCCAAAACACTGATTGAAAGCCAATGTCTATTGTTTAACCCTTAAGAGAGTGGGTAAATTAGTAATATACTCATTTTTTACTAAATACAACAAACCAGAGGCCTAGAAGAGGTGCTCGAAAAAGCTTGAGGGCAAGCAAAAAAACAAAAGGAAAACAAAAATCTAAAGCATTTTTTGCAACAATTTCTCAAGCTCCTAACTAATGTTGAATGCTATTACACAACATCCATATCTCCAATAGATATGCAATGAGTCTATTATGTCAAACCACCACCATATCTCCTCCAAAAGAAACTGCAACTTCCAGAAAACAACTATCAATGTATATTAGAACAAAAAACTACAAAAATCATACTTAACACCGAATACCTCAACCAAGTGCAACCGGCCATGATTTGTGGGTAAAACTTGAACTCCAATCGGTTGCTCTGTTTGATATTGAACCCGAAGACAAGATAATAAGACAAATGTGCTTCTATTTGTCCAAGAGAAACCTTGACTGAAATGAAAACAAAAAACCTAACCACTAAATAAGTCTAAATAGAGTCTGCCCACTTCGAATCAGTCAAAAAAACCTATTGAAATTGAATCTAAATCAATAAAAAATGAATTTTTGAAAAGATTCAGCATATAGATAAGAGATGCGAAGAAATTATGCTCACCGTCTTCTTCATGCCGTTATTTCAAGATGAAATCTTTGGACCCGTTTCATCTGCCAAAAAGACAACACAAACAGTGAAATTGGAGGATGGAGAATGAACGCCTGAGATAACGAAGGAGGACACTTTCTAGGAAACCATCAATTTCAGTTTTGGCCGTAGGATTTGGGTGACGGCCGCCGAATTTCGGTTACGACGGTCGCCGGAGGTTCTAAAGTTTTCTACGGTTACTTTTTTTTTCTCTGAAAGTAAGATTAGATTTAGGACAAATGTTTGAGATTGTTATTGGGTGGGTTTTTTACCCGCCTTTAATTTAGTGAATTTTTTCAACATATAAAATTTGGAGGGTTGTTTACTAAAAGATGATTTATAATTTTTTTTATGTAATAATGAGAAGATTATTTTTAGTCTATCAATATTGAAAAGATAAGTCGTAAACAATGACGAGAATCGAAATTTCCTCGCCGTTTACATATTATTTAATTATATATTAATGTTACCCTCATTAAAAGACACTTTTAGTGACCAAATTTGCCCCGTCATTAAATTCCACTCATTATAACCCATTTTTCTTGTAGCGTGTCTCAAACTTATAAATTAGAACCTTTAATTTTCTCTTACCTTTTCAGTGTAAGACATTGCATTATCTCCCTCTCAAGCAACCAGCGTCCTCACATGACCCTATTAGAGGAATTTAGAGGTGCCCTCCGCTATCTCAAATGGTGTAACACGTAATTCTGTTTGATAGTATGATATATACCACATGTACGCCTCACAGTTAAGGACAAATAACGCTACTTGAGCCATAATGGATGAAAGAACCGCTTAGGCTCATCGTCCTCGCTTGACGTTAAATGGTTATCTCAAGTTATCAAGTACATTATGTCTAAAAATTATATCTTAATATTTTTTTCTCATTTTTCAATACGAGACATTTCAATAATAATCACTGTTAGATATGATATAGATAGATAAAAAAAAGGTATTGGTACCGTTGAGTATCACCATGCATCCAACATAATGTATTGACTTTTATCCAAATTCTTAATGAATAATAATCGATTTACACCCAAAGATCTATGTAATGTCAAGAACCAACAATGTATTGTGGTTGAGAGTGATTTCGTTTTCGTTTTAGTTCTTTTAAAGATGAAAAATATATACATGGTAAAATGATGTGGTCTATAGGCATTATATAGGGTTTTGAGTATAAATTTATGAGATTATATAGAGTTATGAATGTAAGTTTATGCAAGTGTGTGAAAAAAAAATCTATGTCCAATTTATTTCTTTCATTAAACTTAGTAATTTTTTAAAAATATAGTATAATTTATTATCCAACTTATGGAAATAGAAAAGTAATAAATTTCATTCCCTAAGTATTTACCTTAAAAATGTTAGTTTCTAATTAAATTTCATAAAATACAACAATCGGTGTTAGATATTGAATAACATAGATAACGCGTGTATTGATACATGTGGAAAATGTATTTAACTTTTGCAAAGATGGATATTTAATTATTATTTTTGTCAAATATATCATTATTAATATCCTTAATATATGTAATACGTATATTTAAATCATGACATGAAAAAAGTCATGTCATGTGTGTGAAGTCTATTTACCAAAGTTAGTATTAAATTTGACCAATAAAAAAAACCAAATATTGAGCTTGCAAAGAATTATTTTTCAATAGGATAAAAAAATACGTTTCGATATTGATATACTTATCATGAATTTTAGACAAAATATTATATTTTGAATCTAAACATGATCCGGATTGGAAATGATACATAATTAATATTTTGTATACAAATAATAATATTATTTAACGTATTATAATTAATGTATTAATAAATACTTATAAATATATCATATTAAAATTTATTTTTAATTCTGTAATTTCACAATCTTTATTTAAAAATACCACGTGTAACGAACGTGCATTTTACTAGTTATTATAATAGTATCTATAGAATAATACAAATGTCCAAATAACACAATTATTGAATCGGATGTGGGTACAGAGCAATAATATAAACAAAACAACACAAGCAAGTACAGGGCCGGCCCACCTTGAAGGTGGAAGAGACGGTGGTCTTGGGTCCGACGGTATCGGAGTCCAACATTACATGTTTCGTTAAAAGAAAAAAAAATCGTGTAAATTCAATCAAATCCAACCTAATATAAAGGTCAAAAAAAATATTCGAATCGATAAAGGTCCAAAAAAAATTTACTTGGCCTAATTCGAATCGATAAGGATGTAATTTCGAACTAAAAGGCCTAATTCGACGACTTAGTCTTGGTAGAAAAATATGAAGTGCCGCCGCGAGCATGTATATATAAAACATCACACCTTAATTAAGCGGCAACACTAAAAGATTGCAAAACACCAATTGGAAATATAACCGCACTAACACGCAAACAAACTGATTATGAAAAAAATAATTCTCCATGTATTTCTAGAAGCAAATGGATCAATAATAGTTTCAATTTTAATATTTTCTAGAATATCATTCCATTCATAGGCCATATGTGGTCGGATAAGGCAGGTTTTCATTGGTATCTTATTTTACAAGTGTTTACCGGTAAAATCATATAGACGTATCAGTACAATATAAAGACGAAATAAATCAATGGAGAATTAGGGATAATGACAGCTTTTGGAATATTTTTGAAAGAATACGGGATAAATACAAAATTTTTATTGGAAGAACGCACAACACATATTTTTATAAAGATGAAAGACAAAAAAAAAAAACGCACCTGCATGCTTACCTGTTTTTTTTTCTTTTTCAAACACTCACATATTTTGATCTAGAGATCCAAAAGCGACAAAAATTTCACTAAATTTTTTATTTTTTGATGCTCTTCGTTTTGAGACTTGGTTCGATATCATTACATCGTTTTTCGTGAGATTACTGTCGAAATTAACTCAGTGAATTCCGAAAATTAGTTAATATCGACAGTGAATTTCGAACAATAATTAATTTTGACAGAGGGTTTTCTGAAATCGCGTCGGAATATGTTGAATGTAGTCTCAAAATAAATAGCATGAAAAAATAAAAAAAATTGGTGAAAGAATTTTCAAATTTGGAATTCTAAATTGAGAGGTATGAGTGTTTAAAAAAGTTGGATGAGAGAGAAAGTGTGGTGTTTTTTTTTTCATAAAAAAAAAGTTTTATCCTTTATGCAAAAGTTTCAAAAAATCATATTTTCTCCTAATTGATGAAATGCTGATGTGCTTCTCCATCATTCTCCTATAAATCAAAATATGCCAAGAGCTCTAGTTTAATATTGTCCAATGAATCATTTTGTCCATGGTCGACTGAGTAGGTTTTTTTACTTGTATAATTACTTTATTAAAAGGAAAATGAGGAAGAATGACACAAACATTTCATCAATTAAGGAGAATGACAGCCTTTTGAAACTTTCAAAAATTATAAAACTAATTTTATTTTTATTTTTTTTAATTCAGGCGCCTGTTTTTAGAAAAAAAAAACAAAAATCACACTTCTCTCTCATCCATTTTTTTTAACACTCATATCTCTCAAGTCTCACTCTAGAACTCCAAATTTGAAAATTATTTCACCAATGTTTTTATTTTTTTCATGATCTTTATTTTGAGACCACATTCAATGTATTCCGACGTGATTTCAGAAAATATGTTGTCGAAAAATTCACTATTGTTCGAAATTCATTGTCGATATTTACTGATTTTTGAGATTCACTGGGGATATTCATGTTGGAAAGGTGTCCTAAACCCAATCGGGTTGGACCAGATCTGACCGGGTCGGGTCGTTTACAGTCTATTTAGTTCATGTAATAACTTTATTATGATTAATAAAAGCACCTATGTTATTATATATTGTTTATCTTCATATTATTTGTTGTGCATATATAGTAACGTCCCTAGTATCAAACTGTGATAGAGAAACCATGTTAGTGATTATGGTTGATGAGATCTCTAATCACTATAGAAGTTTAGGTATTTAAATGTCTCTAGTCTTATGTACTATCAAATGGGACATTGATAGTATAACCAGACTAGCATGTATTGGATGTCTTCTATCTTATAGAAGGTAGGGATAGATCTCGTCTATCGAAGTGTAGAGACACTTGGAATGTACGTGGACGTGTATTAGAGAATGCGTACGTTAGACTGACTCACTTACATTAAGTGTCACACTATGTGGCGGTTGTGTAATTATCCTTTAGACCGGAGTCTTCATGGCATCACGGTATGGATTGTCATGATTTGACACTATTGGGATTTCCCCTAGCCACGGGGCGATCATACGGTAGTGATTGGGTATGATATTGAAGCATGCGGAGTATACATGATTGGTCGTCCGGGAATCACGTATCCTATGATTGGGATTGAATATCCGAAATGGCCTTCTTATAAGGAATGTCTAGCTCTCGAGAATCTTTGCAAAGTGGGAGTAAATGTGTTATCCCGAGAGAGCATGATATTCAGATTATAAGATACGATCGTTAATGTATTGACACTCGAGATACGATCGTATGGATATTATTACAATGATAGGATTGTAAGTTACACGGTAAGCGCTTCACATGAAAGGTAGTAGTCATTGCTTTTGACTCTTCCGATGATCGGGGTCACGGTGTGTTGCTAGACGCTATCCCGTGATCGTTAAGCATAAAGAGCATTTTAGTAAATTGCACTTTGTGTCTACGGCCAACATATTCGGAAGCCTATCGGGTCATACACATATGAACATCGAGTCAGATTAAAATGCGGTTATAGTTGATAACCAAATAAGAAAAATTTATCTCTAAACTATAAAGGTTATAGTGGTAAATTAATATGGTGGTATTTATTTATTATGAATAAATAAAATACAAGATATTAATTATATATATAAATTATATTAATTAAAGAATATTCCAGCAGTCAATTCATTGACTATTGGGGCGCCACATCTAGGGTATAAAGATACACTTGGATTGTGCACTTTAATTAATAAGATTACCATAATATTAATATAAGATATTAATTGATTTTGGAAAAATAGATTTATGGTAATAAGACAATTATATTCAATATAAGATATTGGCAAAATTAATTATAATAAAAGAGATAAATCAATCTAATTGATTTTCCTTATTTTATTGGGAAAATGTTTTATTCTCCTCCACTATAGGTTGGGGCGCCCCCTACACTATAAATAAGAGGCGGGTGTCAAGCTCTTTTGTACATCACAATTACAAGAGCTCATAGTTCTTGTGTAAAATAGAGAGCAATCCATAGTGAGTTTGTGAGAGGGGAAAAATGTCGGTCTAGCAACCGGAGTTTTCCAATAGCAATCCAAGGAGGATTCCGGCGAGGAGTTCGTGTGGATTAGCGATAGAGGCCGGACATGTGGACGACTTGCGCACTGTAGTACTCTCCGTTGACGGTCAAAGCGACGATCTTATAGATCATCAAGGTATAACCGTCAAACTACTTAACGTGTTTATTGCCTTAAACGAAGAACGATCTAGAAAAATGAAATCAAATTTTAAATTCTGCTGCGTTAAACTAGTGATTTTCTAACAATTCACAGAGTGGATTTCGACAGTGAATCTCACGAAAAACATTGTAATTATATCGAACCAAGTTTCAAAACGAATAACATCAAAAAATAAAAAAATCAGTGAAAATTTTATCGTGTTTGGATATATATATATATATATATATATATATATATATATATCAAAAGATATGAACGTTTGAAAATTATGGAAGAAAGAGAAAAAAAAGTTCCACATGCTAGAGGCGAGCGGATTCTTTTTTTAATTTTTTTTTTTATTTTGTCAAGCCTATAAAAATATAAAAGTTGTCATTCTCCAATAAAAAATGTGTGGTTGTCCTGTTTCTAAAAAATATTCCAAAATCTGTCATTATCCATAATCCTCCATTATTAAAATAGTTTGATGATAAATTCGTATATGATTACGCGAGGAAAAAAAAACCCCAAAATATGCCACGAGCAAAAATCAAACTAAAATCAACATGAGTACGATATAACTACTCATTAAACTAACTTGTTATATTATTGTGATATCCCACTTTGGAAGTGGGGGAAGAATATCATCACCATATAAGTGTGAGACATAAAGATCTTGTCAACTTGTGTTAGCCCTTTTAGACCAAACGAGGACGGCGGTCTAAGCAGTTGACCGGACCATTTATAACTCATTTAGTGCAACCGAGCCCGGGGTCTGAGGGCGTTACAAAATGGTATCAGGTTTGATTGACATACGGACCTAAGTTCCACACCGTGAGATGCGATGGGGGCCACCTCTAGAATCCTATGGTAGGGACGAACTGGGACAAGTCCAGTGAGACTAGTCTTGACCGTCCTGGCGATGTCTATCTTTTATAAGGAGGGGAAATGTGATATCCCACATTGAAAGTAGGGGTGTACACGGATACGGATTATCCGAAAACCGAATCGAACCGAGGTCATTTGGTTCAATTCGGTTCGGTTAATAATACTTTCGGTTCGGTTTTGGTTAGTATTATAAAGAAACCAAAATTTTCGGTTCGGTTACGGACAATTCTATAAATTATCCGTAACCGAACCGAATAAAAAACCGAACTGTTAACCGAAATTGAATAGAAAATTGTAACCGAAATATCTATAATTAACTTGTATTACTAGCTTTAATAACCAAAATATTATAAACGTTTATGAAAAATTGCATATAACCAAACCGTTGTCCGAACAATTGTTTAACTAAATAAAAAATTCGAATAAAAACCAAATCGTTTATAACAAGAATAGAATTGTTATTTTTATTTCAATTTTTGGTTAACCGAGCGAACCAAACCAGTATATTTCGGTTCGGTTCAATTCGATTACTAAAACAAGCGGTTCGGCTTTGATATCAATTTCAATTAATCGAAAATTTTGGTTCGGTTTCGGTAAGGCCATTAACCGTGCATCGAACCGAACCGCAGTGTACACCTTTTTAATTGAAAGTATGGGGGAGCGTCATCACCACCATATAAGTGTGAGAAATAAATGCCGTGTTAGCTGGGCGCAGGAGTGCGGTGGCGTTACAATTATTAAAACATTTAATTTTTAGTCTTCTTATATCATAGGTCTTGAGTGGTTATCCATCTCGCTTGGACCGAAGCCCGGCCTTAACGGTGTGGGTGGGGTCACTCAGAGCCGTCCTGTGTAATCGGAGGCCCTAGGCCAAAAACATTTAGAGCCCTCGACACTGTGAAAAATATAATATATTACAACTATTTTTGAGGTATACTATGTTGATGAGCGTTGTAAAAAAATGTTACGGAATTTGATTAGACTTTTATCATTTGAATTAATTTATAAATTTGGAGTACTACTAGTTTTTTTAGTTTGAAAGAAACATAAAATTGGCTTAAAATACATTTCTATCACATTTAAGCAGAGCACTAAAATTGTAAATTTCAGCGGAGGCCTAGGCGCGGCCTGCCCTCCGGGACGGCCCTAGGGTCACTTGTAGATCGATGTTTGTAAAAACAACAAATTTCGTTGCAATTTTTTTCATAGGGTTGTCTATGTGTTCCATTCCATGAACAACGATATTTATTTTACTTGTATTTCTTTTTATTGTGTTTTTGAATTTTCTGATCTTTTTATTTTATTCTTTAGCTTCTGGAACTTACTACCTCCCTTCTGAAATGTAATATATTTTTAGATTCACCCTACAATATAAGTTACTAGTAGGAAACCCGTGCGATGCACGGAGGAACGTAAACACTGAATATAAATAGTAAATAAAAAAGATAATCGCCTCTGAATTTCAAGTCAGTTTATTTTTTTAATACAGGTGTAGGTAATGCATGGAAAAATATGTGATACATTAAGTATTGAGTAATGATAATGCCACAACATTGTGCATAACAAACTTTGAGACAATTGATTATGATGTCGAACATATTCAATCATATGGGTACCATAAAAATCAACGGCTTTGACATACAATGATTACATGTTAACGCATCATAGGACCCTATTTTAACATACAATGATTACATGTTAACAACTCCTTGCACCGAAATTTAAGAAAAAGCGAAGAAAAAAATATGAAACTCAACAGTCACAATTTTACCATGCCGTTTAGAGCTTGATAACCTCTTAAGACATCACCATTAACCCTTCGGTCTGTGGCCGGCTCTGGTAACGCATCATAGGACCCTATTTTAACATACAATGATTACATGTTACAACTCCTTACACCGAAATTTTAGAAAGAGCGAAGAAACAAATGTGAAACTCAACAGCCACAATTTTACCATGCCGTTTAGAGCTTGATAACCTCTTAAGACATCACCATTGTTCATAGAAATTATCTTATCTATCAACACGCCACATATGCAATATTGTGAAAAACCTAAATTTGAGAATATTATTTGTAGAAGAGAAATCCGTATACTGAATTAAGTAATGGTTTCAACCAAAAAAAAAACAAAACAAAAACTGAAGCAAAACTGACCTTGTTCATCGGTATGTCCAAATGAAGCAAACTGACCTTGTTCAAGCAAAAACATATTGCAGTATACATGTACTTACGCTGACAAATGAAGATATCTGCTGAAGATAGTCCATTCCATCCATTACAGCGAAATCAAAAACTCCGAAACATCAGTTCCATGATGACAGCCACACAAAACATAAAATTGCACCAGAGATATCATATCTACCTTTAATTGATTAAGTTAAATAATGTTTGTATATGTATAACAAAGATTATTATGATAACCTAGCAATATACATACAAAAATTAAAGGAACCTGACCATGTTTCGATCTGAAAATTGGATCATCGAGTACCCCGACCTCACGCCTTGCCCGTTTCACGCAGATGGTTTCCTCCTCCGTTGGTGCCTAGGGTAAGCGCATGCCGACGTATGGCATTCCCCTATTCAAAGAGCCACTGTTCTCTTCAGTTTGAAGCAAACTGAAGCAAAAACACTCGGTATCAGCCCGATTTCCGAACTCCATCTTCATCGCCGGTGACGACGTAGATTTTGTCATCGTAAATAATTGACAGCTCTGCAAAATCAGCCCGATTTCCGGACTCCGTCGTCATCGCCGGTGACGACGTAGATTTTCTCAATGGAAATAATCGACACCCCTGCAAATCTACATCGTAAATATGGTTATCGTGAAATAATATCCTAGCAAAACCACAAAACCAATTCACCACCTACAGACACAGATGATTCCCCTACCAAAAAAAAAAAAAAAAAAAAAAGAAACATCAGATGGTTAATAACATCTTTCTTTTAACATAAGAAAATGTTAGCATAAAAATAAAAAAAGAAACATCCGATGCTGCATCAGGAATTTGTTTAACATAAGAAAAAAAGACCATGAAACCCATAGAACATAGAAGAACACATGTAGAACAAAAGAAAAAAATATGTTCGAAAACTTTAATAAAAAAAAATAGCATAACCTAAGAAATGCTGCACACAGAAAGAGTAAAATTCCAAATTTAAACATACTAATAAACAAACATCTTATCAAGCCGGGTAGAAACTTACATAATAGCCACAATAGATTGAAAATGGACCATAGATAAACAAAAAATGGACATGTCACTTGGAGTACTCGAGGAATTGTAATGTCGGCACAACAATCCTTGACCATGTGCTTGATCGTCCATGATTTCAGAGAGCCTCCACTTCGTCACAAAGAAAGTGTCGCTGTCAGAGATCTCCAACACGATCACATTAAAAAGTACACAGTCATATTGGATGCAATTATGCAACATATCTACCTTTGGGAAGTACACAAAGTACACAGTCATATTGGATGCAATTATGCAACATATCAACCTTCGGGAAGTACACAGTCATATTGGATCAAGTATATTTCTTAATCCAGAGAAACATCATTAAAAAAGGTTTTAAAAAAATATATAAGAAAAATAGGTTATGTTCAGAGAACATCATGCCCCTTCAAGGAATAAATGTAAGAAAGATGATATATTGATTGTAGATGCACAACACACTTGTACTTAAGTGTAGAAACAATACTTTCACATAGCAAACATTAATTAGAGTGACGTAAATAACATTAGAGGCACATAACTATTATTTAAAGTTTAAAATTGTTGGCCCAAAAGTCATGCATCCTAAATAGAAATTGAAGAAAGCCATATGAAGGTAAATGGGGAACAGATGCAGGTAGAACATCATGTTCAACCCAGAACATTAATTTCAAAAACATTTTCGACAAACATGATTCATCTGATTTCGAAATTGGCTTGAAAACCTAACGAAAACATAGCCTTTTGTCAAATATTTCAAGCCAGAAAAACGGGCATCTTCTTAATTGCAAGACCAAGGAAAACAAAGAAAATTTAACAATAACACATACCTGTAAGTTAAAAATCAGAAGAAAACAATAGTTGTATCGCCATCACCGCTCCATTTCAAACTGGAAAAAGCGCACCACAAACCAATAAGAGAAAGTCCCAAAAGAAATTAGAAAAGGAAAAAGAAAAACAGTCCACTACAGAAAAAAAATGCAAGAAACAAAAAAGAAGCAGTATACGAAAACGCGTTAATCAGAAATCATAGTGAAAATTCCAGAGAAACCGTCCCCTAGAGAAGAAAATTCCAAAACGCGTACCAAATCCTCTCTATACCAACAAACCAATACAATCTTAAAACTGATTCCACAGAAGGAAGATCCCGTAGATTTGAACGAAATACCAAATCAAAGAACAAAAGAGTTACCAAGAAATCAATCTGTTGAAAAAAAACCTAATGAGGAAAACTCGAGTTTTGAAATTACCAGATGAATTAGCATTCCATGTGAAAGATGATACGGATGTAGAAAGTTTGGGAAAGTGTTACGGTTCTTTGAATAAAGATGAGTACAGGACCGCAATTGTCTTCCCGATTGTGGTATTGAGGAGACGGTGAACGTGGGGGAGATAATGGGATAATGTTGCACGTTCAGTGGGGGACGGGCTTTTTTCTTTTCTGGTAACTAACGGGTTGAAAACGGGCCATTTCCGGGTCAATTGGGAAAACGGGTTAATTGAGAGTTTTTTCCTTGAAAATATATAATAAGATTATTATTATTATACATTAACGATGGAATATTTATTACTATTTTTCTATCTTAAATCTAATTTATTATCAAATCAACAATTCTTTTTTCTATCTTACATCTAATTTATTATCAATTCAACAATTCTTTTATCTATCTTACATCTAATTTATTAATGATAGTTAAGGGATATTTTAGACATTTAATCTTCATGTTTATGACATTGAAGCACTTTTTAATTTGTTTGAAGCATCTCGGATAAAACATATTTTGAAGCAGTCTTAGTGTTAATAATAATAATAATATATTTTTTTGAAGAAAATAATGAGTTTTTAAATGAAAAATTTGTTGATGTAAATAGGAATGTATGCTGATGAGACGTGATCTAGTGGCCACATTGAGTTAATGGGTTTGAATTTAAGAAAGAAAAAAAAATCTATTAGTAATAACTATTTAAATGGGCATCCGGAGATGCAAACAAAACAAAAGATGGCGTGACTTTTTTAAGAGAAATAAAGCTTCATTTTGCAATGATGAGTTATTTGGTCCGCTATTCTGTGAGGATTTCCCGTAAATTTACCATTAAGCCGAACGTCTCTGCAACTAATTAGGTTTTGACGTATATATATAACTACTACAATTTCTATTTGCACGTTTCAATCGTTTTTTTTTTTGTTTGTTTGTTAATTTGTTTCTTTCTTTCTTGAGAAATCTTGTATTCTCCGTTGTTTTTTCTTTTAAGCAATTCTCTCTCAACTTTGGTATTTTCTGTTAACCGTTTCTTAAGTGCTTCAGGATTAAGAAAACCCCAAACTTATCATGTCAATCAGAATTTTTAGAGTTTTATTTTATTTTATTTTCCGGTCCATCAATTAATTCATTCATTTCTATTGGTTTCGCATCATCAAATTAAATCAAAAATCGTTTGTTTCTCACCACCAAGTGAGAATCGGTTTTAGCCCTAATTAAAATTTGTGGTTCTTTATGAATCACTCTCAACCGTGCAATGTTTGCTGTTGACATTAAAGCCCTTAATTGCTTAATTAGTTTTTTTCTTTTTAGTTTTTAAAACCCTCAGTATCCGGAATCAATTGGTTTGACTAATCCGGAATTCGGTCCGGTCGTGATTGCAGAGTCTGATCTGTAACTGCTTAATTTGCTCATCTTTGCGGTTAAGTGTTTTTTTTTTTTTTTTTTTTTTTTCCTTTTTCTTCTCACTGGCCATTGGTATATATTATAAAATAGAAAGAAATCCAAGATTAATCAGAAATCATTAGTAGTGTTATAAATATATAGGTCGAAAGTGATAGATATACAAACATTTTACAACGAATTTGACACAAAATTTAACATAAACGTACATTTACATATTAAAAATCTAAAAACCCAAAATGTAAAAACAACCCTGTTGAATCATTTTATTAATTTTTTGGAATGTGCACCATTTTTTGTGCTTAAATGCTTCTCTATATAGGTTCAGTGCATAGATATGTACGTAGGCGGACACACACGTATGTAAATGGAGTCCGTAAAAACTTTATATTTTACCTATAAAAAAATATTTCAGACACCGCTGAAAAACATTTCTGGATCCGCCACTGGATATACATACTGACTTTCATGTAAAACTCATTGAAAATCAATCTTGCCATTGGTTATTCTCTGTCAGACGCACGGTCATTAATACAACATATTATCTAAAACATTTATATAAAGACGGTTTTTTTTGGGTGGCTACGCTTTGTATTCTTTGTTTTGTAATCTTTCTCAGCATCTTGATGAATCTCTAATACACAAATTTACTACCCAATTCGAGTTAGATATTGAGCCCCTACTAACCAGGACGGCTCCTCCTCATCAAGTGATTTGGGTCAACCGACCTGCTAAAAAAAATATTACAGAATGATTTTTTTTAAGTACACATAAACATGTGAAAATGATCCGTTTATTTTTTTAATATTGATCCGTATTGAGTTATGTTAAGGGTGATTTTATACGTTTTATAAGGATATGTTTTATATCAATTTCCCCCATATCTGGATGTTTTTCATAGAAATCGAGCTTTATATTGAAGTATTGAGCAAGTGATTTTTTAATGGGTTAGTTGCGGAATTGTATGATTTATGTGTAAAATTGATGGTTTTATATTGATTTGGAAGATACTACATTTGCAATGTTTTGATGTGTTGTAGGTACGTGTTTGATGCTCAAATGAAGGTCAAAAAGAGATAAAGTCGGATTATATTGATGATAGAAGAGATAAGGATGAAATTGGCTAGAAGAAAGAGATAGAGTTGAAGATTTGAATTTGGATCAGCCGAATCCGGCGTCAAAGGGCTCGAACTAAGCGTCAGTGGGGTGGCGTCTCGAATATTGGGTGGCGCCCGGAGGAGAAATCGAGCGAGAGAGTTTAGACGGCCGAGTGGGCGAAAGCGCCTGGAGCGATCAAGGCACCTTGGACGGGCGCCCGTAAAGTCGGGCGGGCGTCCTTAAGCCGACATATAGCGGCGGCCGCCGCTTTACTTTTCTATAAATACCAGTAGCGTATTTCAACCCTAGCATATATTATTGAGACCTATTGATACAAAATCATTAGAGAAAAACCTAGCGGCTGAGCCCCTTTGGGAGGAAATTTGGGGTTGCGATTTTTCTTGTTTCTTTTCCGTTTTCTATTTCGTTTTGCTTTTGTTGTGCTGAATGCTTGGAGGCTGAGCAATTGTTCAAACCATGTGCATCCGTTTCAGCAGGTTCTTTATTTTCAATCTAGATTTGTTTTGTGAATTTGATTAAAGTTGTATCTTTTCTTTGATTATGTGCTATGCAATCAATATCGAAAGATGAATTGTTATTGATGTTTACCGTATGACGAGAGTCGGTGTAAACCTTAGATCACCATAGGAAAGATGAGATTTTTAATCTTGACATAACGAGAGTTGATAGGTTGAATATCCAGGTTGCTAGATTGAGAGATCTTACACCTTGCTTTGATAGCGTCAATCTTATATATCGAGAGATGAGAGATTGATAGACGAATTATCTACGAGAGTAGGAATTCATACTTTTGTTAGGTGAACCACATCTTTAATTAGATCATCATGAGATAATCTAGAGAGGAAATAGAGGGTTGCGGGAGCGGTGGATTATTGTTTGTTCATTGTTTAATCACCATGATCATCTTCTTGTTTACCGTTTATTTTATAGTTTATAGTTTAGATATCGTTTTTGCTTTTATCCTTCCTGGCTTTGGACTGACAATCCTCTGTCCAGTTTATTTTATCGTTTTTAGTTTCGTTTTAGTAGTAACAACCTTAGGAAAATTAATGAACAAGATACCCCGATTCCCTGTGATCGACTCCGGTATTAATCGCTGTACTACGATCCCTACACTTGGGGAATACCGGATTTATAAATTTTATTACTTGTTTGTTTTGTTAGATAAAATCCGTGACAAGTTTTTGGCGCCGTTTCCGGGGAATCGGTACGGTTGTCTAGTTTCTATTAATTTTTCTGTTTTTGTTACGAATTTTTCGTAGATAGGTTTTTGTTTCTATCCTTTCTAATTTCTACATTGATTCGGGGACATCTGAGGTTGAATTATCTGACTCCACATTTTGTACGATCGAACTTTTAGATAAAAGGGATCGTTTTAGCACTTGTTAGTATTTTGGCCATAACTTTCGGCTCGAGTGTCCGTTTGGAACGCAGGACCCCAATTCGGAAAGCTCGTTCCGACGCCGACGACGTGGTGAACGGCCTATGGCCGTTCAACACCGTTTTCGAGGTCAAAATCCACTGTTTCCCCTTCCATTTTGGGCTCAGAAGATTTCAACACGTTTTTTTTCCTTTTTTTTAGTGTTTTCTGTTTTTCTGTTTTAAATTTTTCGTAGTTTAGGTTTAGGTTTCTGTTTCCGTATCTTTTTAGGTAGTTTTCAATAAAAGTAGCGTTAAATAAATTGAGAGTTTTTTTTTATTTTTGCCGTGTTTCGATGACCGTTGGGTTAAGAATGTGCAAAAAGTTTTTTTTAACTCGATTTGTGAAACGTGAATTAGATGACGAGTTTTTTTTTTTTTTAGGTAGTTTTTTTTTACTAGGGTTTGTTCATTAGGGTTTATTAGGTTTCTTTTTCTTCTAGGGTTAGGTTTTCTTTTCTTAATAAAAACTAGGGTTTCTTAAAGCTTCAGGGTTTATGATGTATGAAGTGTATCTAAGGTTTATGATATAGGTCGAGTTTCGTTTGGTGCGCATTTACTCAGTGCCGGACGAGCGTCTACTTCTTACGAACGCCCGTCCACTCTGTGTGGCCTCCGGACGACGTGCGTCCAGAGAAGTGAACGCCCGTCCATCCAACCCCACTTATTCTGGATATGCTTTTACAGAACCTGGACGTGCGACCGTCCAGTTCATAAATCCCATACCAGACGCCCGTCCATACACATGAACGGCCGTCCAACCACCCAGTTTTTTTTTAAAATGTTAAGGGTTTGTGATGAATATAGTAATAAGAATTTGCATTCTTTCACCCCTTACTTGGATGATTTACTTTAAGCCTCTGTGGCCTTTTCCATCTATTGCGGTCCATGTTAGAGTGACTGTTTGTGTTTCGACAATTCTATTGTTGTGGCATGGCTTTATCTTTCACACCCATTTACCTCGATTCTTGGGATGCACTTATAAGAGGTGTCATGAAATTCATTCACACACACTTAGTTGTTTTATTAGTTGAGTGTTAGGTAAGTCGTGATTGTGAGATGCTTAGTTCACATTTTTCATGACTTGATTTTTAATGCTTTATTTGACGTGGATACTTCCATATGAGCTTCTGTGGCTAGTTATTTTTACGTAGATGTTCTGAACTTGCATGTTTACATCTTTCCATCTACCGATCCATGTTAAATAATTGATTAATTTTTATATACATGTTTCATTAATTGACATGGATGTTTTATTGTGAGCCTCTGTGGCCTTGTATATGCGTAGATGTCCTGTTCTTTCACCGTTATGGTTTTCTTTCCATCTATTGCAATCCATGTTGAGTAATTCACCTAGCTAGACGTGATTCCAAATTTGATTTATCTTTGTTCCTTTTGTCGCTCATCTAGGGTGTTAAGGTTGTTAAAGGCACGTCTACACTTCACATGGCAAGCTTCGTGGCTTTGCATAATCAAATTTTGTTCTTGTGGCGTTATTTAGTAGACGTTTATATTCTTGACCTCGCTTAGATTAGGGCGACATCTATGGAATTAGTTGGGCTAGTTTATTTTCTTTATTTTCGTTTTGCCTTTTTAGTATAGTTGCATATCATTTAGTTGCATTGTATTTTATTCTGTTTTTTTTCTTTTTATTTTTATTTATCTTTTTAGTGCACCTAGCCCTGCTACTTTGTAGTGTCCTCTATCCTTAGTTCTTTATGCACATGTTGGGCTTATTTGTATTGTAAAGCTTCTGTGGCTTTATGTTTGACGCTTAGGTGTCCTGTGTTTTCCCCGTGTGGTGATTTTTCCATCTGAGCAATTATATCAGGTGCTTCTATCTTGTCTATGATTATTTTTGCCATGTTATATTTCCCCGTGTTCCCCGAGATACTGCCATGTTTTTCAAGTGGTGCAGGTATTTTTTTTAGCTGTTCTTGTTAAGCTGGCCTTGGAAGTGAATCTGGAGAGGAATACCTATGACATCTCGTGCCTCGGAACCGCGGATCGATTATCTATCCTTCTTCAGCCAATCTTCATATCATTACCAAATCAGCTAAGTATTTTTATCCGTTCTTTAAATTATGCACAACCTGAGGACACGTTGTGATTTAAGTGTGGGGGAGGGGAATGGATTGGTGTATCTACATATCATTTGCTTGATTATGTTTCTATGCAAAGAGATCTAATATTTTTCAAAATTTTTGTTTTTGTTTTGTCCCGAGTAAGCAATGCATATCTTTGTTCGATACTATATAGTCATTGACGCTGTATACTGTATGTGTAGTAGGTTGGATGTTTCACCCGACATTATTTTTCACGAGCCATACTAAATGATGAGCTAAAATATAAAGCTGTATCCGTTTGGATTAGTAATTTTCGATTATCTTATAATTTTGTACTTAGTGCTAATATGCATGTTCAGAGAATTATAATAGTTTGTGGTTAGAGTCGGAGTATGACATACTGTGAATATCTGAAGGTTTGAATGTGATAGGAGGGATATAATTTAAGGTTTGAATACCAATCTAAGATGAATAATATGAATAAAATATGTGTATGTCGGATGTAGCTGCCAATGATTTGAGTGCGGTAGGGCATTATCCCGAAATGTCCTATACCACTATGAGGTTCAATAGCTCCCGACTGCCTGATGATAGTAGTCCAGCTAGGGTGTTATCACGAAAAGTCCTATTGCTGGGAATGAGGGCATATGCTATACGTGTGTAATTAAGAGAACTTTAAGAAAAATTAGCAAATGGCAATGTGAAAAGATGGTTGGGAACCTTAGCTATCTTCTAACTATCCCCAGTATAGACTGAATGATATGTTGTAGGGATTATCCTCTGAGTATGTCAGAAAGGTCTTAAATACCCTCTATCATTCTTTTCGGAATATGTATGTTTTGTGAGGTGCATGTTATAATCGTTTTTATTCCTAATTTAAATGGGATGTTGGCTAGTTTTGCTTGAATCAATTTCAAGTGTGGATTTAGTGGAAATTTATTATGGCTATGCACACACACTTGGGTGAACCTCTAAACTATTGAATATGCTTTATGGTTGCATAAATGTTTATATTTCTCGAGTCTTGATTATGTTTTGTTTTGCTCGGGACGAGCAAAAGCTAAGTGTGGGGGAGTTGTTAAGGGTGATTTTATACGTTTTATAAGGATATGTTTTATATCAATTTCCCCCATATCTGGATGTTTTTCATAGAAATCGAGCTTTATATTGAAGTATTGAGCAAGTGATTTTTTAATGGGTTAGTTGCGGAATTGTATGATTTATGTGTAAATTTGATGGTTTTATATTGATTTGGAAGATACTACATTTTGCAATGTTTTGATGTGTTGTAGGTACGTGTTTGATGCTCAAATGAAGGTCAAAAAGAGATAAGAGTCGGATTATATTGATGATAGAAGAGATAAGGATGAAATTGGCTAGAAGAAAAGAGATAGAGTTGAAGATTTCGAATTTGGATCAGCCGAAATCGGCGTCAAAGGCCTGAACTAAGCGTCAGCGGATGGCGGCCTGAATATTGGATGGCGTCCCGGAGGAGAAATCGAAGAGAGTTTGACGCCGAGTGGACCAGCGTGCCCTGAGAGCGATCAAGGCACCTTGGACGGGAAGGCCCGTAAAGTCGGACGGGCGCCCTTAAGCCGACATAAGCGGCAGCCGCTTTACTTTTCTATAAATACCGGTAGCGTATTTCAACCTCCTGTGCATACATTATTGAGACCTATTGATACAAAATCATTAAGAGAACCACTGGCCCCCAGCTTCTTTGGGGGAGGCCGAGGTTGCGATTTTTCTTGTTTCTTTTCCGTTTTCTATTTCGTTTTGCTTTTGTTGTGCTGAATGCTTGGAGGCTGAGCAATTGTTCAAACCATGTGAATCCGTTCAAAGAGAGTTCTTTATTTTCAATCTAGATTTGTTTTGTGAATTTGATTAAAGTTGTATCTTTTCTTTGATTATGTGCTATGCAATCAATATCGAAAGATGAATTGTTATTGATGTTTACCGTATGACGAGAGTCGGTGTAAACCTTAGATCACCATAGGAAAGATGGGATTTTTAATCTTGACATAACGAGAGTTGATAGGTTGAATATCCAGGTTGCTAGATTGAGAGATCTTACACCTTGCTTTGATAGCGTCAATCTTATATATCGAGAGATGAGAGATTGATAGGCAATTATCTACTTAGAGTAGGAATTCATACTTTGTTAGGTGAACCACATCTTTAATTAGATCATCATGAGATAATCAGAGAGGAAATAGAGGGTTATGGAGGCGGTGGATTATTGTTTGTTCATTGTTTAATCACCATGATCATCTTCTTGTTTACCGTTTATTTTATAGTTTATAGTTTAGATATCGTTTTTGCTTTTATCCTTCCTGGCTTTGGACTGACAATCCTCTGTCCAGTTTATTTTATCGTTTTTAGTTTCGTTTTAGTAGTAACAACCTTAGGAAAATTAATGAACTAGATACCCCGATTCCCTGTGACCGACCGACTCCGGTATTAATCGCTGTACTACGATCCCTACACTTGGGGAATACCGGATTTATAAATTTTATTACTTGTTTGTTTTGTTAGATAAAATCCGTGACAAGTTATAATATATAAGACTAAGTTTCGTATTTACAAAATATGACAGATTTCCGACCTATATTCCGAATTCGGTTCTGGAGTCGCCTCTGCTGCTAACACAGAGCCTACTTAGACCTACAAAATGGAGTGATCAATAATTCTGCATATTAAAGCTGCAATTCAAAGGTGTATGATCACTCGTTCTTTACTCTTTGACAGAACCAGTGGCGGATCCAAAAATATTATTCATTCAGGTCCCAGAGCTTTTTCAAAGTAAATTTTATTTTTTTCGGGGCTCAAATATTTTTCTACACATAAAATGTAGAGTTTTTTTATATATTTAATGGGTCCATGATTTATTTTAAAAAGTAGATCCGCCTATGGACAGAACTATAGAAATAAACTATGAGTTTTAACGCTCCATATATCGTATTGATTGTGTGAGTATCTTTTTATTAGTGTTATGCATATGAGCTTACATTGTAAATTCTGTTAATTAACAAATTATTGAATTGACAGTGATGTAAATGTACGTAAGAGTGTCATATGTGTGAGACATTGACATCTCAAGTTGAATTAAGGTGTGCTAGAAATAGAATATCACTCATAATTTTTAAGGAGGCTAAGATATGAGTTACGTACACTATGAAAGTGTGATTGAGATTCAATAAGTGATGATGTGGTTAACACAACATAAGACCATGTGAGAGTCTGGCAAACATATGGATATCTTTAGTTAAAAGACCAAAAAGTCTTTTACTCGGAAGAGATGGTGCACGACATGACAAATGATAATTATTCTGACCCAATTCGAATCAGATTCTAATTATTACCCAATACTGATTAGAAATACATTCGGATTAAAATTAAGTTGAAAAACTTTAAACAGTTTACCTAAAATTCGGTCAGAATTATCAAATGTGTAAAAAGAAAGAATTTTTATTTTATTTTAAGAGTAATAGAAAATTGTGTATTAAGATTTTTTATTACTAAAACGAATGAACCACAAAACCGTCTAATATCACAAAGTTCCTATCAATATTGAAGCCTCTCTATATATACATGGGCGTCCTTGGGACTAGGCCAATAAGGTCACAATTTAGTCTTCTCAAAATCAATACACACATTCACTCTAAAAAAAAGTTTAACCAACTTATATATATTTTATCCACACTGGATAGTCTAAAAATAAACCATTTACACTGTAATTTTTTTTGACAGATCACAAGGCCCTTCAAATAAAATTTTGGTTTAGAAACCCGATTACATGTCTCCTCTCTCCCTCTATATATATAGAAGGTGATGTGAGTCATTATCGGCATATATATATATATATATATATATATATATATAAGGTGAACAAATTGTTCGGTTAATTTATTTATCTTTGACCATCTTTCAACTTCGTAACTTGCTGCTTCGCCTTTTCAACTTACAAGCTCTTCCGTTTGGAAATCATGGTATCATCTTCACTACCTAATTACTTTTCATTAATCATGTTGCAGCCAATACTTTCAGCTGAATACTTTATGGGTTTTTTCTTTAATTTTATTTCTAATCTTCTTCTTGCAGGAGATTGTATGTTGGTCTCTTTTGGTTGTAATTGCAGTGGGCTTAATTTGTTCTGCTGGGAGTACTTATGGCTTCAGTTTGGAAAAAGAAGAAGATGTTGTTCGCATTTTCAACGTTATGGACTATGGTGCTGTTGGCTTTCCCGATACCGATAATTCCTGGGTTAGTTATTTAATTACTGCCGATGAAGCTTATCAAATCGGTTAAACTGAGTCTCTAAAACCGTATAAGATCCCGGGGTGTGGGTTATATATATCCAATTTATATGGTAATTTCGTTTTAATGGGGAAAAAAATAATATGCAACCTAATGCAACATTTTATTCGGAGTTGGAAACCAAGGACGGAGGTGGCTAGGGTCGGGGCACAACTTACCTGATTTATATCTTCAGTACGTTATAATCCACTAGCTTGTCCATCTAAACATCAATTTTTGATTTTTATTTTCGAACCAACACAATAGTTGTTTTAATTCAGTCTACCCGACCATATATATATATATACCACAAATTTTAAAATGCATTTACGACATGGTGATTCAAACCAATAGTATTTTAATATTGTATTGATGGACTAGGAAAAAAAAAAGTACCTATTGGAAAATTTTAATTGGCTAAAAAATGCTAACTTAATTTGGGTGTAGATACATTTTAAAAAAAAAACTAAAGTACACGCATGCAAGGACATTATACTAACAGAAACTTTTAGGTAGTACGCAATACATCCGTATACCCCCTACAATAAAAAAAATATAGAGCTTTTACGTGTAAAACATGTTTTATACGTACGTAAATTAAAAGTTTAAAACCCTGAACTTTGAAAGGGTGGTATATCCACGTCCAAATAAACCAGATAAAAATTTCCCTAATTTAAACTATAGAAACGAAGGGTCTATTTGAATATGTTTATGTGGAAATGAAGGGTCTAGTTAATGTCTTTATATACAAATAATGACAGGCATTTCTAGAGGCTTGGAATGCAGCTTGCAATGCAGAAGCCGCGACTTCTCCCACGGTTCTAATACCAGAAAACGTGGCCTTTTAGTATCTTCTACACATTTCAAAGGCCCCTGCAGAGCCCAGGACATTAATTTCAAAGTAATAAAAACTAATAAGTTAATTTATGTATTTATTTGAGAATATATATACATATATGATGAGCGCTAGAGAAATGTTAATCAAAATAAAAGATATTGTTTTTGTGAACACACAGATATTAGGGACAATAATGGCACCAGACTCACCAAAGGCATGGAGTGGGAAGGATTCAAGCCAATGGTTGGTATTTGAAGGAGTAAATGGTCTTTTAATTGATGGATTAAGTGGAACTATTTACGGTCAAGGATATGATTGGTGGAATCAATCTTGTAGAATTAGCCATGGCCAGGTACATGTACTCCACCACTATTTTCATCTTCAAGTTCATGTTCGACGTCGTTGTGTTAGATTCGATTGATTGTAGATTTTTTTTTTTCCTTCTTAAAAGTGCAGTTTATAACAATGTTGTTTTGGTATTATCGATGTACACACTATTACACAAGGAATTATATCACTATTGAAGGATTTAATATGTTGATTATCTATCATAATTGTTATACCATTTATGTAGTGTTGGACATCTTTTATTGGTATGTTGTTGTCTTTTAATTATGTTTGTGTGTAATATATATATGTTGGTATAACTTTATTTTAGGCCACACATGAGGGCAAGGAGAGAGGTATATGAAGGCCGGGGTGCTTACGGGAAATACTTATATGGTGTCTCTACACGAGTGGAGACACCGTGTGAAGCAATATAAACCACACAGTTTAATTCTGTATTTAAATTGTGTGGTTATAATCATTCCACCCGTTACTTCACCTCAAAATACACTCTCCGCATAAGTATTTTCCGGATGCTTACATCTAACACCCAGCCCAGTTTTTCTATTAACAAATAGTTTATATGAAAATTTTATTTTCACAAAATTAATATTATTCTTTTATATTCGCAACTACGAAATGATGTATATTTTTAGGAGTAAATCTGTGTTTTTCCAGTCAAGATAGCCATGTGAAACTAAATATATAACTGTCCAATTTTTTTTTTTTTTTTTTGTTTTCATGAGTTATTATAGCTTTCTTTAGTTAATTGCTAACATTTTTGTTGTTAATTTTTTTGACTAACATTTTTGTTTGATTTGTCTTCAGCCTGGATGCACAAACTTGGCTCCAACTGTGAGTTTTACACGTATTAAAAGTCTTTATTTGTCCCTCTTAAAAGAAAATTTTAATAAATGAAAAAGTCTTTGTTTGTATAGCTCTGTAGAAATACTTGCAATTTAAAAATATATTTAATATTTTTTCATCTAATTGAACGTTGTCATACACATATTATATTGCTAGTGCAATAAAATCTTAAATTATTATTTATAAAGAATGTTTTGTTTTTTTTTGAGGATATTTATAAAGAATGTTGAATTGAGTGAAAATCGGGTAAAATATTTAATTTATTAGTTTCATAGCCTAATGTTAAGTTGGGGTATGAAATATATAGATGGAAATAGTGCTAAATATATTAATTTAATATTTATTAATTAAACACACCAACCCCTCCGCCCCCCTCCTCTCAGAAAAGGGAAACTAGAATAAATATGCTCGAAAAGTAAGTGGTTGGAAAAAATATGCTTGAAAAGTAGTTATTTAGAAAATATCTTTGCAGATCTTACGCATTAAGTGACGCATAGAGCATTCACGACGACGCTACTGCAAAAGATATTTTTCAAATAACTACTTTTCGAGCATATTTTTTCCAAACACTTACTTTTTGAACATAATTATTCAAGTTTCCAAAAATAAGGAAATACTTGTTACTTTGACTTGCGGTCATTATTGATTGATGTGACAAGGTCACCAATAATAAGAAAGTCTCCAACATTACATTTATCTCATATCTTCTAGGTTAATGCTACGATAATAAATAATTATTCATTAATCACTATAAATTTTGATATACATATACACCACGATTATATTGTCAATGGTTGTTAACTTGTATGTTCAGGCCTTGAAGTTGATTTCATGCAACAATAGCATTTTGAAAGACATCTACTTGGCGGATAGTCCACAAACTCATGTTGCTATAATGTACTCCAACGGTATCAATATTAACAACTTAAGAATAGAATCTCCAGAAATTAGCCCGAACACCGATGGCATTCATATACACGCATCCAACAATTTATCTATAAACAACATCAATATAAAAAGTGGTACAATATTCTATCTTAACCTCGAATTTTAGATTGATTACACTGTCCTTTTCATTCGCGTTTTATATGCTACACACATGTAAGTGATTATCGAATGTTTTAATAAATTAATAGGCGATGATTGTATTTCAATCGGGGATTATACATCCAACATTAACATAAGCTATATCGAATGTGGACCAGGTCATGGAATCAGGTAAATCAGTTAACCTTCATGTCTTTATTTCAACATCATTATTATTATTATTATTATTATTATTATTATTATTATTATTATTATTATTATTATTATTATTATTATTATATAACATGAATAGTACTATTAATTAATTTGTTATTGGATCATATTAGCATTGGAAGCTTGGGGGGAGGTGGCAATTTTGTCCAAGTAGAAGACATTCATGTCAGTGACTCAACATTCATTGGAACCACAAATGGAGCAAGAATCAAAACATGGCAGGTATATACATGTATAATTAAGAAATCCAAAGAAAATTTTAAAATAAATATTGACATTGCTACTCTTGCCTCTGCAGGTTGGAAAAGGTTACGTTCGAAACGTGACATTTGAGAATCTAATCATGCAAGCAGTCGAGAATTCCATCATTATTGATCAAAATTATTGTGATAAAAGGGGTGCCTGCCGTGAACGGGTAAACAAAACATCGAACATATATGCATACCAGTAATTTTTAAAACTCATTTAAATAAATAAAAAGTGTTGCAAAACTAATTAAATTAAATGTCGGTATCGATGAATAATAAAAAGGATACAGGAGTACATATAAGCGAGGTCGTTTATAAAGGGGTGATTGGAACGTCAAAGAGTGATATCGCTATAAATCTGAACTGTAGCCGAGCAGTGCCATGCACGGGAATAACCATGATGGGCATACAAATTTCATCAAGTATTGTTGGAAAAGAGGTTATTGCGAGTTGCAACAATGCACATGGTCAAGAAATTGGACTGGTTGTACCTAGCCATTGTCTCATTAATGGAGTTTCTGGACTTCTACATTATCAACACCCCATTAATTATATATAGTGCAATAGACAAGTACAATATTTGTCTTTTCTTTTAATTTGTTGTTGTTAATGGGGTTGTTGTAATTGTCGTGTGTATGACTGAATATTGCTTTATTTATACAAAATAAAGAGTAAAGAGTAAATAGTCAATTTTCATCATGGTCATTAATAACAACGGTGTGTAGTAATACAATCCTTCTCTTTTATACTCAACATATAGGGATACAATGTTCCAAAAAAAAAAAAAAAATGCATGCATGCAGAGCCAAGGGTCTTCAAATTTTTTTTTTTTTTTTGGGTATATAGGGGCCGTTTACACGTAGATGGCTGCGTGTAAATTTATTGTTTCATGTAAAAATAATGACAGGCATTTCTAGACGCATGGAATGCAGCTTGCAATGCAGAAGCAGCGATTACACCGACGGTTTTGATACCCGAAAAGGCGACCTTTTTAGTATCTTCTACAGTTCTCAAAGGCCCCTGCACAAGCCAGAACACTAACTTCAAAGTCATGGAAATTAATAAGTCCCTATATTTGTATGAGAAATCGAAATGTTAATTAATTAAATAAATGATTGTTTAACGTTGTGAACACACAGATATTAGGGACAATAGTGGCACCAAAATCACCAAAGGCATGGAGTGGGAAGGATTCAAGCCAATGGTTGGTATTTGAAGGAGTAAATGGTCTTTTAATTGATGGATTAACCGGAACTATTAATGGTGAAGGTGATTCTTGGTGGAAACAATCTTGTAAAATTACTCGTGGCCAGGTACTCCGATCCGTCCATCTCTATTTCGATCTTTATGTTCTGTGGTTCGATTGTAGGTTCTTTTTTTATAACTTGGAATTTTCAACAATGTTGTAGTGGTATTATTTATGTACACTGTTAAAGAGTTTAATATGTTAATAGACATTGTTTTTTTTTTTATATTTGTATCATTTTAATATTGGCCCCTTTATTGGTCTGGGTATTGGTATGGTATGTATTGATCGACTTATAAAGACATGTATGACATATGGTTTAGTTGATTATATCGATAGATACATAATCAAAGGGAAGCTATATAAACATAATAAAGGGGGTCATGAACATCATGAATATTATACACCGTAAAAAATATGCATTCGTTGAATTTATTTTATCCATTGCTAATTATTTTTTCTTCTAAATAAATATGCCGTTGTACATAATTAACTTAGTGTAATTTCTTCTTCTACTTTTATCAACATATAATAATTAACTAGTGGAGGCAACGTGCTATGCACGCTTTTTGCCTCCGGTTTGATGAATCTTTCTTCGCGTAAATTATATATGTAATTGCAAGGCTTTGGTTAGACATGGATAAACGGATTTACATTGTTAAAACGATGTACTTGTTTTATATCAAAACGATTTACAAAACATGCCAAAGTGTGTTTTAGGCTAAATAGTTTGTGTTTCGTTACCGTTTGTGTGTTCGTTTGTCGGTGTGTAGGAAGGGTGATAGGCTAGGGTTAATTGGGGTGGAATCGTTTGCGATTAATGTACGAAAGTTGGTGCCTCATTATGTTTTTAGGGTGTTGCTGGTGGTTCTGGGTCGGTCGTCAGACCCGCCTTTGTTGTTCTTTGTGTGGGGATTTCGTGACCGTTGGCGGCTGTCTCCGAGGCACCTGCGTCCTTGCTGGTTCCATCTTTCTGTTGGCGGAGTTGCCCACCTTAAACGAACGCTTCCTATAAACGAACCCTTCACATGTCTCGGTCGTTTCCTTCTTCTACAAATGGCAAACAAAGTAAAAAATTTAGTAGCAAACACTACATACCTCAGTTTTTCATATCATATATCCAATGAAACACAACTAACCCGATGAAGAAGTGGCCTTCGTTTCTGATACCGCATACGAATCGTTGTGTGCCTGGTTGATCCCCAGCAAAGTTTCAACCACTAACGTTGACGATTTGCTTCCGATAATTGCACGTCGTCCAACATAACTTGTAAAAAGTTGGCAATTGGTGCTTCCATCGATATAAAAGCGGCAACAACGCAAAATTGACTTCCTATGATCGACTAAGCCAAACAATAACCAGAACAATTAGCAATAAATCCGGTAAATCATGTAAACAAATTGATTGGAAATAAAACCAGTAATGAGCCTAAATTCCTGGCAGTTTATCAGGCCCCGTGTTGTATCTATAGATATGTATATGAATGAAGTGATATTGACAATGATCTATGAAAAATAGCAGAAAAAGCACCCAGTGTTCTTCATACAAAAAAATTGGGTAAAGAAATGAATGAAAATCATGCACTACAATTCATTGCAGTTGCTTTGTATCTAGATATGTGCATCTAGGTTAATAAAAGGGTAATATTGTCAATGAAATCCACTTTTGGTCGTTAATACTCAGGAAAAATAAGTCATGAATGCCAAAAAAAGGCTTTTCAGCTTTTCTTTCTCTTTTAAGAAGTTCTCAAATCAATCTTCATGACAAAAACACGCTTTTCCTTTCTCTTTTAAAAAAATGGCGACAGAACCTAGATCCCAGATGTGGATTCAAAACCTAAGGTTCACAGCATACAAAATATTTAAACAATCATAGCCCCATTCATAATTGGATTAATACAGCAATTTCAAGTTCTAAAAGGTGAAAAAGAAAATTGAAGTCAAATGAAGGAGAATAACATACCATGAAATTCAATGAGGACAAGAGCTGATGAAGTCCAAGTGTGATGGTTTCCGTTCTTTTCTTGCCGGGCTTTGCCCGGATAAATCCCTTTAACCCAAAGCTTCACCGGGTAATTAAAATTTCCCGTGGACACAAATAAACAAATCCTCGCTTACACATGAACGAGATGAGGAAACATTCGGTTGGAGCACCATCCGACAAGTTTTCTAATTCCTACGAAGAAAGATCAATCGACTTACCTAAAATAGTGTAAGAGTGAGATTGTAAAAGGATTCATACCGTGAAAATATTCGCGATCGGGATATGGAGGTAACAATGATATTGTCAATGTCTCCGGCAAGAAAGTAGTTTTTGCCTCCTTTCCGCAAGCTAATTCTCCTTTTCATCTTCTCCGCACAAGAAGCAAAGACATACAGAGAAGACAGTGAGAAACAAAACCTCAACAAATGTGAAAAGGAAAAATGAATGGACATCGAGAAGAATGTACCACCAGGAGCGTAATCACGCGATCGCCGCCATCTATGCCGACATCGCTCGATTCGCACAACAAAGAAAGAAAGAAAAATTATCAATAAGAACATCATCATTTTACCTGTGACGGTAAGGAAAAAATTGACAAAGAATGATAATCTCTCAAAAAGAATCAAGATGGGATGAGAACAGATAGATTCATCACATGAGTCTAGAGATTTTTGAGAAGATGATGACAGAGTAAATATGATGAGAGATAGTAGAGAAGAGAGATGATCGATGAAAACCGTGAGGAGATGAAATTATGAACTGGTAGCTCAACGGGTTTCGCTTTTTATTTCAAAGCAACAAAGACCAGATAACAATGAGTAAAATGAATTTAGCAAACCCGAGAATTAGAAATGCATTCAAGTTGCGCAAAGGCAAGTGTAAAGTTCTATAATCTTATTTATTCAACAATACACTTAGAACTTACATAATCCTTTTAGCGTAATCAATGTCCATTGTATCATACATATAGGTATAGAGTGTAAAACTGTGATTAAGCATTGGGATAAGTCTCCAAATATCCGACTCGATTTCCAACCACCGATCTATTTGTAGCTTTAACATTTTAAGCACAAGGCCATGGGCGAAATACTTCAACATCCTCCCCACTTCATGAATTACAATGAAGATGCTTGGTATAAGTACTTCTGCATCACATTTTATACAATCATTGTCCTGGTTAACATAAACAAAAGTAAGTAAGAATGTAAATGTCAAACTTGTATATTTTTCTATTTTCCAGAATACTGCAGGAGGTTGTTTACACAAAATAAAACCCTGACTTACTAAACCGTCTTCGACAAGCCATAGGAACGTAAAATAAAAGAATGGTGGCAGCAAGTATGTATGTAACAAAAGGACATAAAACTCTCAACTATTTGATTGAAGAACTTTCAAACAAATAAACTAAATTCTGAACCAGACTCCCATCCATGCTGAGGACTTGAAATTGTAGAGTCCATCAGTGAACCATGGACATTGCAAGTCATTTAAGCCTGAGCGGTGGCATACGAACTTCTTTTCAAATCAAAACGGCTGATTAGGTGAATAAGGATTTTATAGGCTTTGGAATATAGCTCTCACTCTTGTTTTCTGAATCTGCCGATAGCAAATATCCGAGTCTTGGTAATTCCTAATCCTAAATCGTTAACCTATATCTATTAATATAATGTAGAACATAAGCCTTCCAAGTTCCAACAAGAGATTTTGAGCTTATTTGAAAAAGAAAACCTACACAACCAACATTTAAGGTGCTATAGGATTAGCCACCTTAAACAAACCCAGATCAAGATTGAACCAATCCATTATCTTGTGTTGATGATTATCCATACAAAAGAATATGTGCATATTAGCTGGTCCAATTCTGCCTTACCTAGCTTGAGCAGAAAAATGCATGTAGCAGGCATTTTATTATGCTGCAAAAAATAAAGGTACAGTTGGGAGTGGAAATGGTGTGGACAAGAAGACATACACCTATGAACGTCGGCACTGCTCAGAACAAACTTTCTGTAATCAAATTCTAAAGCGTACCAAAATCTAAACTAACCCATTTTTCAATTTTATTTCGTACTCGTTATCACCTTAGTCTTCTACATGGATATAATTTTTTTCAGGTATTATAGATGACCGCTTGAATGTGCTTTTGGCGGCATACGCGCTTGTTAGAATCCATGTTTGTGAGTAAGAGCCACCCAAACGGTCCATTAACACTTGGATGTAAAATAAATTCACCAAGATTACCCATTCACAAAAGGTTAAATCGGGAAATTGAAGAGCAATCTAATACGAAGCAGATTGGAACGGAGAAGCAACATAATAGTGGCAATTACCTTTGTGCCGTCATCGCAGAAAAGCAGGAAAAAAATTTAGGGCGACCACCCGTAGCATCTCCAAGATCTATTTGATCTTTCGCCTGCGTCGCCGCCGATTAATCTGTGACACAAAAAGAACAAAAAAAATATATGAATAATCAAACGACGAAGAGATTATAGGGAGGCAAAAATGAGGAAGCCACGCATCTAGGAGGAGAAGGTGCACAGCACCGTCTGTCCCTACATCGTCCGACCCTGCAAAATACACAACGAAGAAGAAACGGAAAATCAATTGTCCATTAAATTGAAAGAAAAGGTTTGCCAGAAAATGAAGAAACAATTAACGGCAAAACAGAGTGAATGAAGAAGAGAAACAAAGAAGAGATCGGAGACCAGGAAATGAGAAGAGATGAAAAATCGGGAAGGTCGTCGAGGAAGGTAGAAATGATAGATTAGGCGGTGGTGGTGAGGATTTTGTCTGGGGATGTAAATGAAGGACACTGGATCAGAATAGCGGTGATACACGTGTTTGTTTGCTGAGAACTTAACCCGAAAAAAAAAAAAAAAAACTTGTGATCAAAACGACGTCGTATTACTCCCAAAAAAAAAAAAAAAAAAACCACTAAAAGACAAAATTGGTGGTAGTACAGGGATGCAAATTTAATTAGTTACTACTAAGTATGATTATAGTGCAATAGAGTACACTATACATGAGCTGTTTTATTCACAAATGGCCGGTTTTTACCGATTGAAATATCATTTTTATCTATTTTATGTAATCTCTATTCGAAAGAAATGTATTTGAATCTTTACGACATTCAATGATTATGACTATAATATAACTGTTTTGTAAAGAAAATTGAAGTGATTGTGCTAGAAATCAGGAGTTGTCTAATTAGTAAACAACAATGAAACAGAAAACCAGAGCAAAACACACACACAACTGAACAAAACCAAAATACAGACAGTATATATAGAAACCAGGAAACAATACTTTTATTAAGAAAGCAGAGCATCTCTGCTACTACGTGTTTAATAAACACTACACAACTGGAAACCCAAAAAGAAGGGGGAAAAAAATGAGAAACTGTCAATTATTATGCCCAAAAAGCAAAAAGACAGAACCCAAAAAAACAAAGGGCACATTCCAAGTAGAGAGACAGTCTGGTGTCATGAAGCATCAATATTCATCATCTTTATTTTGGTCTTGCTGCTGCAGGTGGTCACGTGGCTTTTGAACCTCATTCTGCAATTGAATCATAAAAGGGGTATCATAGGCACCTACACATGCTTTCCCAGCTGCTATACATTCTTCCGCCCCTAGTCCCACCTCAACCCAACCTCCTCAGGGCCATTGGCATACTCCTCCGTCCGCCTCTGCCATGTCGCTTTCCTCTTCCTCGCCCTCGTCATCGCCGGCTGCTTCCGTGATCGAATAAATAGGCACGGGCACCTACACGTGTACTCCCAGATGCCATACAGTCATACGCATCATCATACAATGAAAAGCCCATGTCTTCGTCCTCGTCCTCGTCGTCATCCGCACCAAAGCAAGCATCTTGCATAAATGTGTGGTTACGGGTTGTGGCTCTCTGTGCATCGTGTGCACTCAACCCTGCTAGCATAAAAGGTCGTCCATGACGATCATAGAGACGCATGTTCCCCATTCTTGCTGTGATTTCCTTCAGTTCCACTTGAAGCCAGTTAACCATTTCAACACCTGATTGAGCCGATGCGGAAGCCAACAACGTCTCGTTACAGTGTGTTAGCAGTTCTTTTGCAGCTTTCAAATTGCCTTTGTCAGCCAATTCTTTTGCCTTTGCAATGCTTTCCGCCACCTCAACACGGTTTCTTTGCCTATCCACCATCAGATTAACCACTTTATCCGTTGGTGAGAGATCAACCGGACGGTTAATTTCAATGCTTTTGCCATCTATTTGCACAATGTCTTCTGTGAAGGCATTACGGTAGTAACAAACAACGTCCAACAACGGTGTCTTGCTAATGGTCTCGTCCCTTGTCACCACCATCTGGTCAACATCACCATCTGAATGTGCTGCAGGAACGGACAGATAGACAAGAAATTCCTTCTTTTCTTCAGCAAACAAATCTCCAACATGTATTATCCCCTGCTTTTCTTGTGAAATAATCTCGTTCCGGTGTCTACCTGAAGGAATGGATTTAATCTCTACCCCAGGCGAAGCTGACCAGACAGACACACGAACATCCAGCGCCACAACGCTGAAAAGACCACCAATGCACCTTGCAAAAGATGTCGGTATCATTTCAGCAGACTCAACAAAGGAATACGTGCCAGCAGAGCCATCAGCAATCGTGATTCATTACAACAGCATCATGATCCATCCCAAGACCAAAAGTGTATACCGGAAATCTTTGTCCTCGGCTTTCTGAAGTTTCACTACTGGTGGCGCAGCTAGAAATGGAAGATGATAACAATCGGATGTATCCTTCACTATTAATTGTATCTTCACCATCAGATAGGAAAATAATGCTACAAACTGGATTATGCTCACGGCGTTGCTCAAGAACTTGAGCCCCCATATTCAAGCCACCCACAATATCTGTGCATCCATAAGCCCGGAGTAGATCAACAGCATATTCAGCATCTTTACGACCTCTTTCAGTCATTCTACGCAGTGGTAATACTCTTCTAGCTTCTGATGAAAATGAAACAATCGAAAGGCGATCAGAAGGCAACATATGATCAATCACAAATTTGGTGGCGGATTTCAGAAGGGACAACTTTTGGCCACTCATGCTACTACTAACATCAAGTACAGCAACAAGGTCAACCGGAACACGCCGGTTTTCAGCAGCAACCACAGTCGGAAGCGGAGGAGCATGGATACCAAGAAGCACAGCGAAAAATGGGTTGGAACATGACGCTGCAACCGCTGGGAATTCCGTGAAAGTTTCTATTGCAATTTTTTCAAGCCCAGAATTCGGCGGAATCATCGAGGCAGGTGGAACTGCAACGGGTTCATCATCATTGAAATTCGAAGGTGGTGGTGGTGGTGGTGGTGGAGTAGGATCAGCATAATTAGACGGACTTCCACCACTGAAGTTCTTTTTTTTGTATTTCTGAAACCACAAAAAGAACAACAATGCAGGTAAGTACACATCCTTTCCTAATTCCCGTCATACTTCACTTCATTTTTCTTTTTTTCAATCAGTACTATTGATCGATATTAGTCTCATTATGTGACAGACTATTATCAATTCAACATACATAATTAAGAACTTCCAAAGGGTCAGGCGAGATCAATATTGCATCCGTAAAAGCACATACACATATATAGATATAATACTCTTACCACATAAATGAAGCACTGTTGTAGAAATCTCAACCTATTCCTGAGAAAGTAGATTTATCCATATATATACAGAAAAAATAAACAACGCAATTATAAGCATGTTCAAACGAATGAAACGAGTATTGTAGGGTTAACAAAATCATAATCTTTGTATCTGACGGAGAAATAATGTAAACACAATACGAAAACAAACCCTAATCTCTCCAACAAATTAAAACCTCCACATCCACAAAACCTTAGGGAAAATTAATAATCACTGACGAAATAATTAATAAATATTAAATGAAAGACTAACGAATGTTTGTCGAATCATGTCAAACTCGTCGTCAGAATCACTGTTTGACAATTCGTCGCCTGAATCACTGTTCACGTCTGTCAATTCGTCGTCTGAATCACTGTTTCGTTCCATTGCCGCAGAATCACTGTTTTGTTCCATCGCCGCAAGAAGGCTCACTTTTAATATTAAGGCTCAGGTTGAATTCTTCCGAGAGCACTCTTTGCTTTCTCACTATGCTTAATTTGTCTATTTATAAGGAACTTATTGAGTGCACCGTCATATACGGCACCCATATGACAAAATATAGACATTTTATTTTTAAATTGAATTCAAAATACGTGGTTCTGGATTGTTTTATACGTCGCGCGTCGGTAGAAATTAAATACAATCCGATAATTTCCTCTATTTATAGCACTCGTCGCCAACTTATGAGAATTTATTTATTTTCGCAAGACATCCCAAACAATTATCAGTATCTCCGTCCTATAAGTCCATACTTTTCACACGGTTTGAGAAAGTTTTTTAAGTTGGTTATGTATCTTTAATTAATTTAAATAATAAAGTCTAAAATTATATTTTGAATGTCAATAATATAATAGTTATAAGTTAGTGAAAAGTGATTGAATATATACTCCATCCGTTTATATTTAACTGTTATAGTTGTTAAAGATAAAAATTCATTTTTATTTATCGTCATTACATTTCCAAAATACTATTTATTGTTTTTAAATCTATGTACATGTATTTATTGAAAGGGTGAAAAGGAAAACAACATTGATTATTTATATTCAAGAGTTTTATCATTATTTTGATTTTATAATCAAAATGTTACCTTCTCTCCTTAATAAGACTGTTTTTGCCAAGTGCGGCAATAAAAATGAACGGAATAAGGAATAGAAGAAGAAAATTTTAATAAATATTTTATTGATATTCTAACTAATTTATATCATGGGACATAACAAAAAAAACCTACACTGGCTTTTTTTTTTGGGAACCTATAGTGACATATATCTTGACACGGATGTAGTATTAGACGTTTAGCAACTATAACATTTTTTCAAATATATTCATATATTTATTGTTGTAAAATGATATAATAATATCACAAGATAATAATTATTTTTAATATGAATACAAGATGGTCAAATTCCTTACACCAAAAGAATAAAGTGATTGCTCCTTTTATAAAGCAATGATGGTGTAGTAGAGTACAATATGTTGAAATAGTGTTCTAAACATAATCGGGTTGGACCGGATCTGACCGGGTCGGATTATTTCTACTATTTCTTTATGTTTATACATATGTATAAACTAAATGGCTTTTCTGTTGTCATGTATTTAAACCAATTATGAATTGTTATATGATAACGTCCTTAGTATTAAACTGTGATAGAGAAACCATGATAGGCGATTATGGTTGATGAGATCTCTAATCGCTTTAATGAGTTTGATACTTAAATGTCTCTAGGCTGATGTACTATTAAACAGGGCATTGAAAGTACAAACAGATTCAAGACGTAATAGATGTCTTCGCCTTTGGCGACAGAATAGATCTCGCTCTATCAAGTGTAGAGACACTTGACCAGACGTGGACGCAGTATTAGAGAACGCGTAAGTTGGGATCGACCCACTTACACATCGTTAAGTATCACACTATGTGGCGGTTGTGTAATTATCCTCAGACCAAGTCTCATACGGCATCACGGTGTGGATTGTCATGCTTTGACACTATTGAGGTTTCCTCACGGCCGGGCGATCACGCGGTAGTTGATTGGGTGTGATAATCAAGCACGCGGAGTATACATGTTTGATTGTCCGGAAATCGCTGCACTTATCAAGTAGGGGTGAATATCCGAAAGGCCTTATTATAAGGAATGTCTTACTCTCGTGAATCTTTGCAAAGTGGAAGTGAATGAGTTACTTCGAGAGAGCATGATATCCAGATTATAAGATACGGTCGTTGATGTTTGACACTCGACAAACGACTGTGTGGATACGGTCGTTGATGTTTGTCACAGTGTGTTGCTAGACGCTATCCCGTGATCGTTAGGCATGAAGAACATTTTCGTAATTTGCACTTTGTGTCTACGGCCAATATGTTCGGAAGCCGATCGGGTCACACACATATGAACATCAAGTCGGATTAAAATGTGGTTATACTTGATAACCAAATAAGGAAGGAATTTATCTCACTTATAACTATAAATGTTATAGCCAGTAAATTAATATGTTGATATTTATTTATTATGAATAAATATAATACAAGATATTAATTATGTTGATTAATTAAATATGTATATTGATACATAAATTTCGAAATATATATATATATATGATCTACATGTATTTTGTGAATTAATTAGTCATAGTATTATATTAATTAAAGAAAATCTCAATTCCCAAATTAGTGGGAAGAGGCGCCACTTTAAAGTGTATTGGATACATTTGAGTTACAAGAATTTAATTAATAAGATTACCATAATATTAATACTGATATTAATTGATTTTTCAAAAATAGATTTACAGTAATAAGATAAAGATATATTCAATATAAGATATCATTAATATATATCTTGAAAATATATTTAATATAAGATATTGAATATTAATGAGATAAATCAATCAAATGTATTTTCCTTATTTTATTAGGAAAATGTTTTCTTTCTCATCAATCTACTAGAAGCTAATCCCAATCAGTTGGGGACTATGATGGGGCGCAGGTACTCTTATAAATAGTAGGGCTTGGCTAGCTATTTTGTACATCACAATTCCAAGAGCTAATAGTTCTTATGAAAAATAGAGAACTTCTTAAAGAGAGATTAGAGAGAGAGAGAAGGCCGGTTTAGCAACCGGATTTTCTAGTAGCAATCCATGATGGGATTCCGGCGGACTGTTCGTGTGGATCACCGGTAGAGGCCAAACGTTTGGGCAGCTCCGTGCATCGCTACTCTCCTTAGACGGTCAGAGCGTCGATCTTTTAGATCAACCAAGGTAACCACCGTCTACTAGCTTATTTGTTTATTGGTTAAATGAAGTCGATCCTGGTTAAAAGGAAATAATTTTTGAATTCTGCTTCGTTCCCGCGTAGATTTCCTAACAGTGGTATCAGAGAGAGCTTCGAGCTTAAGCAATAAGCATGTTAATTTGCGTAGTAAATTTTATCATTTAAATAACGTAATTAATAGATGAAAGATATTTGATTCGCAAAACGATACACTTAAAAAAAGGTCGGCTTTTGGGGTGCTCGCCGATCGGGCGGGCACACCTCACCGAAATTGCGCCGGCGCCGCGTTTCCCTCGGGCGGTCGGCGCCGGCCGGTGCATCTTTTGTTGGATCTCCAAAATTTTGTTTTGTGTATTTTGTAATTCAATATGGCTCATGGCCATATCGATATCTCTTTGTTTATTGATGGATGTGGCTAACTAATTGGTCAAATAATTTGGATCATCGGGACGCCATACGACATTATTTGGTAATTATGATTTGCCTTTAAATAATTTAGGTCATTCCAAATTTTGTTTTAATAGTGCCTGCGCCATTTTCAAAATATTCGATTTTGAAAGTTTAAAACCTGCGCTTTTTCAAAATTTTGATTTTGGAAAGCGCCGCAGAGGTAGATGTCTTTTGGTTTAAACCGAAACAAACAAAAGGGACTTAATTTTAATTTTGGTTTATCTTAGAATAGTTCTAATTAATTTAAAATTAAAATTAAAATCGCTTAAAATTAATCGTTAATTTTATTTCGATTAAAATCATTTTAATAGAAGAAGTAGTAGCTGATGAGCAAAACATAACTTGATCTGCATCTTTCTCACTTCCAATTTTTTTCACCGCTAGGGCTTTACTAATATGTCTGGTTTTGGGATCTGAAGCTTATCCGAATTAAAAGATTTTATAACACGACTCAATCAATGTAGACACACTTGATAACGATTATAAAACGATATAATAATATGACAAGAAAATAGAATGAACTCAGAAGTATTTTTATTCTTAATATGAATACAAGATGATCAAATTCCTTACACCAAAAGAATACAGTGAATGCTCCTTTTATAAAGCAATGATGGTGTAGTAGAGTCCAATATGCAGTGGCAGATCTACATACAGCTAAGGGGGCAACTGTCCTCCTTAATCCGAAAAACTCTTACTAATATATGTAGTATATATTTTGTTTGCTTCCTCTTAAATTTTTTATTTGTCTCTTTAATTTTTTTACTGCACCTCCTTATCCGATATTCTGCGTCCGCCACCGACATTATGTGTCCATATATGCATAGGATGGCCACATGTTGGATCAAATGCATGTGTTGGGCATTGAGACAAGTGGCTATTTGAGTACAAAGCCACATATTAGGTGCAATGAGTCATCCATTTGCTTTAATACATTTTAATGTAATACTGTAAAATGGACATCAACATATATATATATATATATATATATATATATATATATATATATATATTTTAGAGTGATCATTTTATTAAACCATGCCATTAGGCAAACGAAATAGAGACTTTAGGACGCTAACCTAAAGAAGAGACGCATGATTCCAGTGAAAGTAAGAATAAAATTTTATGCAAATAAAAATTTAAAAAGCAATCAATATACTTTATGACATATATTAACGTAATTTTTCCTGATCGCTTATCCCCTCGATATATGTGTAAATTCGCCATCGACGCCAACCTATCTACCAAAACACAAGCCTATACATAAAAACTATGTCTTATAATCCTCCATTTTCCCTACCATTGAATAATATTTTTGATCCGCCATCAGAAGTTAGAAAAGCCTAATACTCGTTTTCATATAGATTAATGTTTTTACACTGTGTAAATTTCACCTTTGCGAGCATTAGTGAGATATTATACAGTTCTGAGCAAAGTCATACAACAAAACGCACAAATTTAGACCGAAAACCTAAAAGGCATGTTAAATCATACGAAAAGAAACAAAGGACGAAAATTCAAGGAATGATCCATAGCATCTCCGATGTTCACCTTAACTCCAGCAAAAACATATCATCACCAGCAGCCAACGAAATTTGATCATTAATCCTTTGTTCATCTATTTGAGGAATCGATCGAAGAAAATGAAAATGAAACTAAAATTAATCGCGTATGCAATAGCAAATCCTTTATTCATCTCATAAACGAGTAACATCAAGATCAAAGAATAAGAAAATCTGAAAAGATTAAGCATCTAAGACTATAAAGGATCGAAGAATAAGAAGATGGAAAAGGATCGCTGAAGAAAAAATAATTGAAGACCCGGGCTCCTGTGGTTGGAGACCCGGGTTCGATCCCCCTTCCTGTAGATTAGGTATTTCGTTGCTGGAAAAAAGAAAAAAACGGAAATAAAGGATTTTATGTACAATACAAAATCCTTATATTATTTTAATAACAATTTTATTTGAGTTAAATGAGAAAAAAATAAATATAATATTACTTTATGTCACACTCTATGTTAATGGTGACGCAAAATGTACACCCTAATTTTGTCCCGGAGATTTTCTGCGTCTGATAAATAAAAAATAGAGAGATTGAAGAAAAATGACAAAAAAAAAAAATACAAAATGAATAAATAGGACACACTCATTTTTTTAGTTGTAAAAAGGACAATCAATTTCAGACGGATAAAGTTACCCCTTTATAGAAGGGACGCGGGTATATCTTCAAGTGCTTCCTTTCTGCTTCAGGTATGTTTTTGTTTTTGTTTTTTTTTTTTTTTTTTTTTCAAACATCCGAACTTTTGATTTACTACTCCGATCATCAAAATTTTTCACCAAAATTCATATTTTGTTTTCTTTCTTTAATTTGAGCCCAAATACGATACTCCTTCCGACATAAATTTTGAATGCCGAAAAATATTCAGATTAACCTGAGAGCGCTTTTTTTTATAAACGACCGTAACTTTTGATTTGTAACACCGATCATCAAAATTGTTTCACCAAAGTTCATTTTTTTATCTTCATTTTGAGACCTCATTTGATACCTTTCGACGTAGTATTTGAAAGCCGAATTTAATCGCAAAGATTTACACTAAACAAGATCAAAGACGTGACGTGACGTCGAGCGTGACGTGACGTGACGCGAAACAATGACGATCAATAAACAAGACGCGACGTCGATCGTGCTCATTTAAGGCTTAATTCAAGTGACTACTTCAAGACACACATATATGGCTTATATAAGGCTTAATTCAAGTGATTAACTATTAAGCCTATGTCATCTTTATGCGGTTTTGATTGATAAAAGGAATAGCATAGATTAACTTGATTAAGGTGTGGTGTTTATAACATGTGTTCAAAGAGTTAATCACTTGAATTAAGCCTAAAAGCGTACATCGACTAAAAGGTAATACATGTAAGATCAATACAATGACTATGATTTAGTACAAACAGTACATCGACTAAAATGTAATACATAAGATCAATACAAGTCTCAAACACCAACTATCACCAAATTATAAGAAGGATATTCAAGTTCAAAGAACTAAATTATCATGCCCGAATTCACAAGTGCATCAATTACAAGTTCAAGAAACTTATGAATCCAGCCTATCTATTACATGATGATACAATGTGTATCAAAACCTCAAGACGCTAAGGCACATAGTAAGCTTCCGGCGAACTAGGCCCATCTATTGCATTAAAGCACACAAAGGTCGTCGACGTGACGCATTGCAGTATCGTGCTCGCGCGACTCTCCTTTCGGTTTTTTGTTGCAAGGTCTATGTCCCCAAGTCCTTGATATGAATCGAATGTCTTCTTACGCTCAAGCACTCAGATTTACTTCTTTTCGAGCATGTTTCGATACTATTTTTCTTTAGATCATTTCTTTTAGTCATCTTCTTGTTCTTGGGTTCAATCACATTAGGCCACCATGTCAATCGGCTTTCTTGTAGCAGATATATTTACACTTTTGAAATGAACAAATTGCTGGACTCGTCTCATCAAACTCAAAACAAAACAAAACAACTGCATGAAAGATAAACAACATCAACAACAGGGGTTTAGACACATTCAATTCTCCCACAATTGAACCGAGTAAACTAGATACGCCAACGTCATAAAGTAAATATTGAGACTTAAGTTAATCTTACAAAGTGTGTAGTCTTTATTAATGTAAAATTAAGGGTTCATCATTGCAGATTGAATTCGGCTCTATTGAACCCTGAATCCTCACCATTTCATCGTCTTCGAATTCACCTCAAAGTCGAAAGCTAGTGTATGAGCTTTTCTTCATTTGATGCAACTTTGGGTCTACTTTTAATTCAGCTTTTGTGTTGCGTATCAATTAATTTGCAGCTTTATTTCTTATGCTATAACAGCATAAAATAGCAGCTTCTCCATTGCATCAAAGCTAATGTGTCAACTAATTTGTTTTCTTCTGCTCACAATACAAATTGAAACAACATTAAAAAGAAAAAACAAATCAGCATCAAAGCTATCACTATAGATCTTAAACAAAATGAAAAGGATTAAAGGAGAAAGACTAACCGAGAATTTAAGGCTTTCCATTCAATGGCCGCCTCACAAGCTCGCCGGAGCTCCTCGTCATCGGTGCTGGATTTCGCCAATATTCCGATAGATTTCGCCAATCCTCTCGACGCTCCAACTGCACGGGTAAACGAGAGAAGGAGAGTAGTAGTACCTTGCTTTGAGAGGAAGAAGGTGAATTGAAGAGAGAAGCAATGGAGATCGAAAAGAGATGATGAAGTCGATACGTCGCCGATAATAGGGGTATATTCGTCCAGTGGAGTTTATTGTCCTTAATGCAACTAAAAAATTGAAGCTAGATTAGCACATAATTAAGAGGGAAAAATGGACTATAAACTAATTTTTCCTAAAAATATTGGCTTTGGTGGCGCACAATGTCAAAGTGCCACAGTAAAAGGATATTATAGCAACAGTTTTAGAAAAGCGTGGCAAAAAGTCCGACACAATTCCATGTTTTTCTTGTAGTGGGGGTCCGTGAATTTTTTTCAGAGTAAATTTTATTTTTCACGGGATCCAAGTTTCTACACATAAAATGTAAAGTTTTCTTATTTAACGGTCCGCGGACCCCTTTAACAAAGCGGTAGGTCCACCTATGCTCTGCTAGAGGAATTGATTGAGCATGATGTTATGGTTTTTGGTAATTAATTGATTAATTGCAGGTATAAACACTTCATTTTGATCCTTGTTGTTGGGTCGAGGTTGGGAGTCATGCCTCATAATGGAGAATCAGTAAGGAAATGGCAAGATATCTTGATAAGGATCGCTTTGTTGTTCTAGCTCTGAGTGTTATATGTGTTTTCACAATCTCAAAGTATCCTCGTAAAAAAAGAAATCTAAAATATTGAGGCATTTGTTCTAATAGGTGACCGCACCTTGGTTATGGTCATGGAAAATGGTTTTATTAACTATTTTCGTTGTATTTACTCCACACACCATATTTTATTATCTATTTTCTGATTCTTTATTATTTTTTTATACTTATTTGCTTTTTTCATCATGCAGACCGTGGCAATAGATTTTAATTGTGTGCCGCAAGATGGATCGTGGCAATAGAATTTAATTTTTTGCCGCACAGATCAAAAGACATGGCAATAACTTTTTTCACACACACAATTTTCATTGACTTACACAAAACATTGTGATTTATAACAGCGCCTAGTGTCACTTTTCTAAGTTTTAGTGGCACTTTGCATCTACAGCAAAACCCAGTTTTTTTAGTAGTGCTTCAACCGTTTGTGCACCAAAGAATTGGCCCCAGTTCTCCCTCGGTACAAATATATAGGTACCAAATTGTACAAGCCAAGTCACAATCTCATAGAGCATGTAAAATGTTCTCATCCTCACACGTATTCACGTAGCTCACACGTACGTAGACGCGGGGATAATGTGACGTTTTGAATAAATTAAATAACAACCTAATAAGTTTTATATAGTATAAATGCGTCACAACCCAATATCTTCTAATCTCACACAATTAATATTTTATCTTTCCTTTCTAATTTTTAAATATCGATATCTTTTCGATTTAAATCTCAAAAAATATATATAATTTATCATTTTTTCTTCATCTTTGCTTTTGAGACTTCATTCAATATCATCGTGATAATTATTAATGTGATTCCTTGTCGTAAATTGATGATGAACTTAACAATCAATTTCGACAGTGAAATAATGAATTTCTAAAATTATGTTGCAATGTGGTCTTACAATAAAAAGTACGTAAAAATAAAAATAAAAATCGTTAAAATTTATCATTTTTTGAGTTATTGATCGAGAGATACACACCATCAGTTTGACAAATTACTCATTCTCGCCATCACCACCGATGGACCCTTTACTCCATCGAGGTACGTATAATATATAAAGTGATCATCTCCTCCTTGCATTGTAGATGATTTTATTTATAATCACTCTTCTTAATTCCTTATTGAAAAATCACGTTATTTTCAAATACCGATTTGGACGCCAGAGGGTTTTCTCGAGATAGGACTCTAGGTCGAATTTCAATGATTTCTTCGCTTTACTGCACACACGTACTCACTCTACAGATTCAGCCATTGATCATCTTCTCAAGGCTTAGTTACTGTACGGTTTCGACAGTCGGATCATCTTTGAGCGAATTTGGACATGGTCAATACTATTAAGGAAGCACGTACATATATACATGTGTATTAAAAGACATATCAGAATGATCAGTAGCAATATGTTTTAATTATAGTTCATCGATAACCACTATAGTACTATATATAGATATTTCTAACAAATTTTTCCAGTTTCTACTTTCTATGATGTCTCTGCCTCATTTGAATAAAAAAATGACAGAAAGTATTAAGATATAGATTTGAACACAAATTTTATTTTGGTCCAAAAAAAACTACCCTTCTGAAAAAATTTCATTGTTTGCGTGAAATGATGACACGGAGGTCGTTATTTATTTATTTTTTTGTTCTGAACCACCATAAAATCAATAATATTTGAAATATTTTCTCGCAACCGAATAACTCCATGTTTTCGAAAATAGCAAATATTGCTCGCGCGCGGTTGTATTTTTTTTTTTTTTTTTTATATAGAATTCTCACAGTTTTAATAATGCGAATGCCACAACACATTTTCTTACCGTTGATTATGAGTTAAAACTCATTGGTCATAAATCAGGCCACATTGATCAAGAGTGAAAAAATATACTGAGTTACACGTTACAAATTACAATTGTTGTAGTAATTAACAACATCACACAAACACATCTTGAAAATAACAGTAACAACAGCAGCAGCAACAACGGGGGAAAAAAAAAAGGAAAAACGAACAAGGAAAATTGAAGAAAAGAAAGAAACGCCCATTAAAAATTTGAAATAGTTTTAAAATAAAAATAGTTTCCGGAAAAAAAATGGAAAAAGAATGACAAATTATTCCATGTTTACTTTGGAGCCCAATTTGGAGCCCAAGTAATTCTTAAGAGAAAAAAAAAAGACCCCTCATAAGTCGGTGATAAGCTGTAAATAAGTGACCCCAAAAGCATAATGAGAAACCAACGAGTTATTGGGGAAATAATTTCATTTCACAAAACAGCGACTCAGACGAGGATTTTGGATTCGACATGGGAGATGCACAGGTAGCTTCTACAATATTTCGTTAATTATTAATTTTCTTTAGGGTTTTGTGTTAATATTTCGTTAATTAGTTATTATTAATTTTCCTTAGGGTTTTGTGTATATGGAGGCTTTATCGGTGAGATTAGGGTTTGTTTTCTTATTGTGTTCACATTATTTCTCTGTTAGATACACACATTATGATTTTGTGCACCCTACAAATAATATCGTTTGAATCTGCTTATAATTGCGATTTTTTTTTCTTCTGTATATATATATATGGATAAAATCTACAGTACAGGAATAAGATTGTTCTATTAAGTTAATGAAAAAAGCACTGGGCTTTAGTGTAGATTCTACAACAATGTCTCACTTTGTGATGATTTCTTTCTTTTTCTATTTCTCGATAAATGCTTTCTCTCAGTTTCTCTATATATACGTTTTATCAGCCATTTAACCCGTAACGTTTTTCAAAGATTATCTCAGTAAATATTTAACACACTAAATAATTTTTTTCACGGGTCCAAATATTTTATATAGGTAAAATATGTAGTATTTTTATTTTTAATGCCATGGCCCGCGACCACCCTTACATCAACGTAGATCCGCCTCGCGCTTTTATATTGATTGAATGTGTATGAGATGTTTAAATGAAACACCTTCAAAATATGAAGAGGAACGCATTGTGTTGTTGTTCCTCATGTAGTCCATCATTAAAAAGAAAACAGTTGCTCAATTTTTGTATGTAGTAGATTTACAATATACATTTCCTGATTTTCAATGAAACAGTTGGCATAATTGAGTAGTAGAATAAACGGTCATAAAAGATAATCACAAAATATTTTTATATCATTGATCATCATGTAATACTTAATGAGTCCGATCACCGTGTAAATGGGTGTTAGTATCAGTACAGCACAAGTGTGTGACTGACAATTTTGTTGTGGAAATTACCTTACTGTTTACACCAATCATAGTGTGACTCATATCAATTATCAGTACAGCACAAGTGTGTTGTATCAATTTGCTCAGACAATTTTATTGTAGAACTAATACTACTGTTAAGAAGAAAATGAAGGATCTTATAGGAATTAGGAAAGGATGTGTTCTTAGCTGCATTGTTGTTCTTTATGGATGCAGAACATTAGTGGTGGAAGTCAGTCACCAGTACCAATTTTCAATGATGATGAACCCTTGCAGTTCCGCCTGCCACGGCAATTCCACTGGATTCTGGGCTTGAAAAAATTGCAATAGAAACTTTCACGGAATTCCCAGCGGTTGCTGCGCCATGTTCCAACCCATTTTTCGCTGTGCTTCTTGGTATCCATGCTCCTCCGCTCCGACTGTGGTTGCAACTGAAAACCGGCGTGTTCCGTTGACCTTGTTGCTGTACTTGATGTTAGTAGTAGCATGAGTGGCCAAAAGTTGTCCCTTCTGAAATCCGCCACCAAATTTGTGATTGATCATATGTTGCCTTCTGATCGGCTTTCGATTGTTTCGCTTGCATCAGAAGCTAGAAGAGTATTACCACTGTGTAGAATGACTGAAAGAGGGCGTAAAGATGCTGAATATGCTGTTGATCTACTCCGGGCTAATGGATGCACAGATATTAAGGGTGGCTTGATTATGGGAGCTCAAGTTCTTGAGCAACGCCGTGAGTGTAATCCGGTTAGTAGCATTATTTTCTTATCTGATGGTCAAGATACAATTAATGAAAAAGGATACCTCCAGTTGTTATCATCTTCCATTTCTAGCTGCGCCACCACTAGTGAAACTTCAGAAAGCCGAGGGCAAAGATTTCCGTATACACTTTTGGTCTTGGGATGGATCATGATGCTGTTGTAATGAATGCGATTGCTGATGGCTCTGCTGGCACTTATTCCTTTGTCGAGTCTGCTGAAATGATACCGACATCTTTGCAAGGTGCATCGGTGGTCTTTTCAGCGCCAGGCGCAGGATGTTCGTGGTGGCAGTGTGGTCAGCTTCTCCTGGGTAGAGATTAAATCCATTCCTTCAGGTAGACACCGGAACGAGATTATTTCACAAGAAAAGCAGGGATAATACATGTTGAGATTTGTTTGCTGAAGAAAAGAAGGAATTTCTCGTCTATCTCTCCGTTCCTGCAGCAGCACACTCAGAGGATGATGACCAGATGGTGACAAGGGATGAGACCATTAGCAAGACACCGTTGTTGGACGTTGTTTGTTACTACCGTAATGCCTTCACAGAGGAAATTGTGCAAATAGATGGCAAAAGCATTGAAATCAACCGTCTGGTTGACCTCTCACCAACGGATGAAGTGGTTGATCTGATGGTGGATAGGCAAAGAAACCGTGTTGAGGTGGCGGAAAGCATTGCAAAGGCAAAAGAATTGGCTGACAAAGGCAATTTGAAAGCTGCAAAGGAACTGCTAACACACTGTAACGAGAGATTGTTGGCTTCTGCATCGGCTCAATCAGGTGTTGAAATGGTCAACTGGCTTCAAGTGGAATTGAAGGAAATCACAGCAAGAATGGGGAACATGCGTCTTTATGATCGCCATGGAAGACCTTTATGCTAGCAGGGTTGAGCGCCCACGATGCACAGAGAGCCACAACCCGTAACCACACATTTATTATGCAAGATGCTTGCTTGGAGGATTGGGCGACGATGACGATGATGAGGACGACGACATGGGCTGTTCAATGTATGATGATGATGATGTGTATGACTGTGTGGCAGCTGGGAGTCCACCACGTGTAGGTGTCGTGCCCGCATGACAGCTAGTAGACGTGTAGCTGCTTGTGCCTCTTACCTCGATGCGGTGGAGGCAGACGACGACGACGAGGAGGAAGAGGAAGATGAGGAAAGCAACATGGCAGAGGCGGACGCGGAGGACGCCAATGGCCCTGAGGAGGTTGGGCTGAGGGTTGACTAGGGGCGGAAGAATGTATAGCAGCTGGGAAAGCATGTGTAGGTGCCTATGATACCCCTTTTATGATTCAATTGCAAAATGAGGTTCAAAAGCCACGTGACCACCTGCAGCAGCAAGAGCAAAATAAAGATGATGAATATTGATGCTTCGTGACACTATGCTCTACTACTTCAATTGTGGGGGCATTTTGTTTTTTTTTTTTTCTTCTCTTTTCTTTTCCTTATTGGCGTAATAATTGACATGTTATTTCTGTTTCCAGTTGTGTAGGACTGGAGTAGTTGTTTTTTATTGAACACGTGCAGAGATGCTCTGCTTATGCTCTTTTAATAAATAAAACTAGGGCGGTTAGAGTTGCAGACTACGCGCCTATCGATGATTATATTTAAAGATTTAAAGGTGATGGAATATGAAATTGGTAAATTTTTGTTTATGGTATACTGTATTGATATAATGAATCATAATAATTATAATGATATTATAGGACGTATGACAGAGACATAAACGAGCATATTAATAACATAGACAGCCATTTATATTACAAGCGACTTTGAGTGCTTTACAAAACCTCGTTACAAAATACATACTCAAAACATGCATCTTTCGTAAGCATGAGATGACTAGTTGGTACATTTGAATGTTACCGGTGAAAAGCAAAAGTCGGGAACATAATTAATCGGTGCAAGAGTTTTAGGTTTCATATTATAAAGCCATTAGCTTTGTTGCACCCAAAAGCTAATGGTTCTAATATGTAAACCAACCCTTGTCTGATACTAAAGCACAAAAGGTTATAGCACATTTATTATTACCAAGGTTCCATATAGCCGATCACTAACCCACCTCTGAGATCATATGTTTTCGCCTCCTTCTTTAACCTTCTTCCCTGGGCTTTCATGAATTCCAAAACTTGTGGATGATGTGTTTTCAGCATCAGCTGAACTTGGAGAAGGTGGGGGCAAGACTGCATCAAGCTTATCATCAGGCACAGCAGTGAATAAAAGAGTTATATTGGGACTGGAAGAGGCTGCATGCATTGCCAATTTCTTCAATAGTCAACTTTGTGTTGGGGCTGAAAATTGGCGCTCGCTCCATCATTTCGAGAGGCAGAGTCGTAATGAGTCGACACCGGTGAAGAAGAGCCGCCTTCAATAATCTTAGGGTCTTTGATGATGCAATTTCTTCTTCAAAGATACGCTTTTACAATAGGTAGCTTGTTTTCGTGATTTCCTAAATGTTTTTTTCAAGTTGCTTCACAAAGCGTAGATGACAAAGCTTCGTTGATCCTTCTTTCAATTTCATCGCTCATGGAGCATTCTACGGAATAAGATAAAATCACATGTATAAAGTGGTGTAAAGTGAAGCTAAAAAGATAAGGGGAAAATGAAACAAAGTGAATGGTCTTTTTTTTTGGCTTTGCAGAGCAAATTACAAGAAACATGTTATTAATGGACAATAGTAACATGAAAAAGGACACTTACCCTAGCAAATGCTTGAATTTATGCCTCGCTAACTTGGTTAGCTTCTCCAAGATCTCGAGAAAACAAACAGAGTCATGGTACCGGATTCATCATTCAGAAAACACCAATGTGGCAAACCGATTTGATGAATGGAAAATGTTAGTAAGAGGTATGAAGTTCTTATAAGAATAGCTTGGGTAAAGTAAATGTCATGGGCTGAATTTGTGTTGATTTGCCACACTGCAGACACGTGGTATTCCAAAATTATTGGTGCCTCAAAACTCTTACCACGCTTATGGCAAGCGAGGATACCAAAGCTTTTCTTGTGCAGAAGCAGATGTATAGTGGGTCGAGACCCATCCAATCTTAACATGTTACATGTATAAAGGGAGAATAACAATAAGTAAATGGTTCGAAGCAATCATGCGCTTAGCCTATTCATCTACATACCATAGATTGATTTAATTCAAGTCTCTCACCGGGACAATGATTTCGCTGCTTGGTGATGGGTAAGAAGTCGCTAATGTCCAAGTAAGCTTCTTCATCCACAAGTTGCATTTCGTGTAAATTTAGCAGAGAAAACCAAGATGGAAAAGTAAGCAAACTAAAGACCGCTTAAATTATCGGATTATTCAGATCATTATTTATAGTATTCAAAAAGAAATAACAATATACCAAGCATGAATGGGTCACCTTCCGATAAGGTGGTCAAGTTAAGGAAGAAGGAATTCTTCCAGTGTTGTTATAGATAGACCTTCAACAAATATAAAGAGTCACCGTATACAACATCAAATAATTTTCTTCAGTTCAATATTCAAATGTGGAAAGTGGAAAATACCATGATGTGTAGTGATTTTCGTGTTTACACCAAAGAATGATCGTTGGTTGTGGAAATCTTGAAGAAATGTTGTACTTCTCATTGTCCAATACTACCCACAAGCAAGAATGTCATCATTCTTTCCTTTGGTAAAAGCAAACAGAATGAGTATTTATCACATGGAAAATGTGAAAGCATTGATCATACATGCACCAAAAGGTTTATAAGTTAATACTTACTCATTGTTGATTACAATGTAATCCCAAAATGTAATCGCTTGCATCATGACCCAAATTTGGAAGATACAACCAATGCCCTAAATGTTGTGAAAAATGAGAATCAAGAAAGAGAAATAAAGAAAGCAACAAAGAATGTAAATCAGATTTGTAAAATCATGCTCGCTTCAATGGAGAGACAAAGAGCTTGAAGAGGAACATAAAGGGAAAAAGTAGTAGAAATTTTCACTTACCAACGGGAGTCTCAGAGTCAGCATACTAGTACATGTCCTCAAACTTTATAAAGTTGAATTGACATGGCAAGTCAGCAGGAATAGGCTCATTGAAGGGGTCCACTGGAGTCCTACCATACAGAGTCCAGGTGTAGCCATAATCTCCCACCTGATATCTTGGATTTGCATCCCTAACACCAGCATTGGATATGAAGTACCTTTTATATGGCTGCAGTATCCGGCTAAACTTTGCAATCGCTCTATCATAGGTCACTGCACCTATCAATGTTCCCTAGAATGATGGGGAAAAGAACATTTTTGGTAAGTATGCGAAGATAGTTGAAAAACCATGTATATTCAGATTTGTAACCTGATTCATGGAAATAAAAAGAAAGCGCACACATCAGAATGAGGCTTTTTTTTGGCACCTTTAGCAATTAATTTTGCTAACACATATTTCAAAAGCATGATGTAAGGCACCAAACAGTTTTATATGTATTTAATATCAGAAAATATCAAGACATTATGACAAACCAGTAGCCTTAAGTTTTTTTACTACTCTGTGAATAACCAAAAACAAAATGTCAAGAAAGAAACATGATGCGTCATTGTTACTCATTAAATACAACCAAGATATTATAGCATATATAGGCTGCCTTAAAAACAACATGTTGGCCTATATAACTCAGAAGAAGGAAAAACCATATACAATTTAGTAGTAGTAGGGGAAAAGATGGCAGGCAGGCATGAACCCAAAAGAAAACTACAAAACAATGAAGAACAATAAGCATTTTAACTCTAAGCACTTTAACTCTATAAAAGCCCTAAAGATAACCACACAAAGCCTGTTGAAACTGCTAAATTACCGTGGTTTATTCATGAGCACAATGATTAAAACACTGCATTGCAGGAAAATAACTACATACCGTGGTTTATCTGATCATAGCTTACTATACAGCTTCGACGGTCGATCATCTTTGAACGATTTCGTGATCATCACAATATCAGGCGCTATTGTATATTTTTTTACTAAACGAAAGATTTACTTCACGCCCTTTCGCCCTTAACGGCGCTCGAATCCTCGCTACTTATCGCGTTATATCTATCTCATCACTAAAAGCAATACCTTATCTGCTATATATGTGTGTATTAAAAGACATATCAGAATGAGTAGTAATAATATGTTTTAATTATAGTTCATCGACAACCAATATAATATTTTCGTTAATATAATATAGATATTTCTAAGAAATTGTCCCAGTTTCTATGATGTCTACCTCATCTCTGAATAAAAATATTGAAAAAGTATTGACATAGATTTAAACAAAAAATTATTTTGGTCCACAACCAAACTCTATCTACCTGGTGGGAGAAACTAATAAGAAAAGAGATTTATGATGACTCCTTATGTATAAAAAAATAAAATAAAAGACTATCCTTCTAAAAATTCTTATTGGCTGAAAATGATAACATGTGGTCTTTATTTATTTTATTTTTGTGGACCACCATTAAATCACGATGATTTGAAATTTTTCTCAGCTAAATATATAACTCCATGTTTTCGAAAGTAGGAATGCTCGTGATTGTAATAATACAAACGCCACAACACATTTTTATCGCCGACATGAAGCTTAAAACTCACGATCATGATCAGGCCACGATGATTAAGTGTGCAAGAGGAAGATTCATGAAAAGATAGAAACGCCCATTAAAAATTGAAATAGTTTTTTATAAATAATATAAAAATTCCGGGGAAAAACTGAAACAGAATGACAAATTAATCCATGTTTACTTTGGTTTGGAGCCCAAGTAATTTTAAGTCGGCTCTACCTAAAAACCCTCATAAGTCGGTGATAAGTGTTATAAATAAGTGACCTCAAAAGCATATGAGAAACAAAAGAGTTATCGGGGAAATAATTTTATTTAATTAAGTGAGGGTTGAGATGGCACAAAACAGCGACTCAGACGCGGATTTTGGATTCGACATGGGAGATGCACAGGTAATTTCTACAATATTTCGTTAATTATTAATTTTCCTTAGGTTTTGTGTTAATATTTCGTTAGTTATTATTAATTTTCGAACCTTAGAGTTTTGTGTATATATATGGAGGTTTTATCGGTGAGAATAGGGTTTGTTTTCGTATTGTGTTTACATTATTTCTCTGTTAGATACACACATTATGATTTTGTGAACCCTACAATATCGTTTGAATATGCTTATAATTGCGTTTGTTTATTTTTTCTGTATATATATATGGATAAAATCTACTGTCTCAGGAATAGCAGCTTTGTTCTATTAATTATATTATAAATGAAAAAAGCACTGGGCGTATAGATTCTACAACAATGTTTCACTTTGTGATGATTTCTTTTCTATTTCTGGACAAAGGTTTTCTTAATTTCTCTAGGAATTTTTTTGTTCTCCTGAATTTCAGTGGTATATACGTAACGTTCATATTTTTATATTGATTGAATGTACATGTGTAGGAGATGTTAAATGAAACACCTGCAAAATATGAAGGAACGCATTCTTGAATTTCAAAGAACTTATAATGTCTTGCATTGTTGTTCTTCATGTAGTCCATCATTAAAAAAGAAAACACTTGTTCAACTTTTGTATTTCAATAAAACAGTTGGCATAATTGAGTAGCAGAATAAACGGTCATAATAGATAATCACAAAACACTCTTATATCATTGATTACTTGTTAGTTATTAATTGATATGAGTCCGAGCTCTGGTGTAAATAGTGTTGAGAGCACCGACTACTTTATATTACAAAGCCTAGATTGTTCTAAAAAGATAGTCTTAGTCTCTAGGCTTTTCTACCAACGCTATTTTCTATAAAACTTCAGATAAGTCTACAAAGTAAATGAACCTATTTTTTCTAGAGTATTCTACCGACACTAGGACACCGATTGGCAGCAACTAGAATTATCTAGGAACATTTCTTCTTGTTAGTTCCACGCCTATAAATAGGCATTGTGCTTAGACATAACAAGCAAGTCCAAGTGAGTCTTTTGTATCCACTCTTTCCTTTGTAATATAAAGATTCTTCTATTTTCTTACTTAAATTAGTTGTGTGTCCCATTCTCCATTATTCTAATATTTAATATTAGTCACAACAAATGGGTGTTAGGAAAGGTATGTTACTGACAATTTTGTTGTGGAAATTACCTTACTGTTTACACCAATCATAGTGTGACTCATATCAATTAGTACAGTACAAGTGTGTTGCATCAATTACTGATAAGAAGAAGAAAAAAGGAATGAAGTGAAGGATCTTATAGGAATTATTATGAAAAAAATGTGTACTTAGCTGCATTGTTGTTCTTTATGGTTGCAGAACACAAGTGCAGATCCTACACCACCACCACCGCCAATTTTCAATGATGATGAACCCCTTGCGGTTCCACCTGCCATGGCAATTCCGCTGAATTCTGGGCTTGAAAAATTGCAATAGAAACTTTCACGGAATTCCCAGCGGTTGCTGCGTCATGTTCCAAACCTTTTTTGCTGTGCTTCTTGGTATCCATGCTCCTCCGCTTCCGACTGTGGTTGCTGCTGAAAACCGGCGTGTTCCTGTTGACCTAGTTGTTGTACTTGATGTGAGTAGCAGCATGAGTGGACAAAAGTTGTCCCTACTGAAATCCGCCACCAAATTTGTGATTGATCATATGTTGCCTTCTGATCGGCTTTCGATTGTTTCGTTTGCATCAGAAGCTAGAAGAGTATTACCACTGCGTAGAATGACTGAAAGAGGGCGTAAAGATGCTGAATATGCTGTTGATCTACTCCGCCAATGGATGCACAGATATTAAGGGTGGCTTGAATATGGGAGCTCAAGTTCTTGAGCAACGCCGTGAGTGTAATCCGGTTAGTAGCATTATTTTCTTATCTGATGGTCAAGATACAATTAATGAAAAAGGATACCTCCAGTTGTTATCATCTTCCATTTCTAGCTGCGCCACCACTAGTGAAACTTCAGAAAGCCGAGGGCAAAGATTTCCGGTATACACTTTGGTCTTGGGATGGATCATGATGTTGTTGTAATGAATGCGATTGCTGATGGCTCTGCTGGCACGTATTCCTTTGTAGAGTCTTCTGAAATGATACCGACATCTTTTGCAAGGTGCATTGGTGGTCTTTTCAGCGTTGTGGCGCAGGATGTTCGTGGTGGCAGTGTGGTCAGCTTCTCCGGGGTAGAGATTAAATCCATTCCATCAGGAAGACACCGGAATGAGATTGTTTCACAAGAAAAGCAGGGGATAATACATGTTGAGATTTGTTTGCTGAAGAAAAGAAGGAATTTCGCTCATCTCTCCGTTCTGCAGCAGCAGCAGCACATTCAGCTGATGATGACGACCAGATGGTGACGACAAGGATGAGGCCATTAGCAAGACACCGCTGTTGGACGTTGTTTGTTACTACCGTAATGCCTTCACAGAGGAAATTGTGCAAATAGATGGCAAAAGCATTGAAATTAACCGTCCGGTTGATCTCTCCCCAATGGATAAAGTGGTTGATTTGATGGTGGATAGGCAAAGAAACCGTGTTGAGGTGGCGGAAAGCATTGCAAAGGCCAAAGAATTAGCAGACAAAGGCAATTTGAAAGCTGCAAAGGAACTGCTAACACACTGTAACGAGAGATTGTTGGCTTCTGCATCGGCTCAATCAGGTGTTGAAATGGTTAACTGGCTTCAAGTTGAATTGAAGGAAATCACAGCAAGAATGGGGAACATGTGTCTGTATGGTCGCCATGGACGACCTTTTATGCTAGCCGGGTTGAGCCCACGATGATGCACAGAGGTCCACAACCCGTAACCACACATTTGTGCAAGATGCTTGCTTTGTTATGGATTGCGCCGATGGCTTGGAAGATTGCTTGGCGACAGTAAACGATATTTTGCAAGAGTGCTTGGCGGATTGGCGATGATGACGAGGATTTAAGACATGGGCTGTTCACTATATGAGTATATGGCAGATGGGAGTCTACGTGTAGGTGCTCATGCCAGCATGACAGCTAGTAGACGGTAGGTGCTTGTGCCTCTTACCTCGATGCGGTGGACACATACGAGGAGCAGGAGGAGGAGGAGGAGGAGGACGAGGACGAGGAAGATGAGGAAAGCGACATGGACGACGCTGGCGCTGGGTTGAGGGTGGGACTAGGGGCGGAAGAATGTATAGCAGCTGGGAAAGCATGTGTAGGTGCCTATGATACCCTTTTATGATTCAACTGCAAAATGAGGTTCAAAAGCCACGTGACCTGCTGCTGCACCAAGACCATAAAAAGATGAATGATGCTTAATGGCACTATGCTCTACTACTCAATTGTGGCATTTTGTTTCACTTTTCTTTATTTATTATTGGCCTAATAATTGACATTTTCTTTCTGTTTCCAGTTGGGTAGGTTTAGTAGGGTTTTCGCAACCTTTGACTCTTGTTTGTTTCTTGTTAATTATACAACTCCTATTGAGCAAAAATCTCTTTGTTACCCAGATGGCCGGGATAGGAATTTCCTTTCCATCCTACTAATTTTTTTCATGCACTGTTTCTTTACTGTTAAGAAAAGATTTCTTTCATGCAATATTTCTTTACTGTTAAGAAAAGATTTCTTTCTTCGATCGACCTATATATAAAAAGGTAAACCTGGATATATATGTACCTTTTCTATCTCATTATAAAGGTATGTTGAGTAACAAACAAGGAGGTCTTTTGTTGTTGGGGTAAAGATTATAGCTCTTGCTAAAGAACAATGCCGCACGACGAGTGCAAATTTACTTTTAGCCTCACATAAGTTGGTACCGGTCATGAAGAATGTCCATAATAATTGTGCAAAATGTGGTATGAATATCAAAGCTATCGTCTCAGAAAATGAGGTGTGTTAGTTCACATTGATGGCGTCTTCCAAAAGTAACCTAACACATATTTGAAGACGAGGCAGCTCTTCTAAACATAGCCAAGAAACCTTCCCCCCGGATAATAAAAAGTAAAGCGGAAAACGAATCCCTTTGATTTGGCCTTATGACTTGAGAAGCATGACCATTAATTAAAACTTGGTAACAGAGGGTAGAGACACACGCCATAACAATCGTAATAATTGATTGCGGGAAGTGCATTGATTTCATCACCTTCCGTTAAAGTAGTGTTTCTATTATACTTATTAGCCGCCATCACGCCTCGCTTAGATCCAAGATTCATCAATTAAGATCCAAACGCCGCATGATGTTATCCGCTATGAAACTTCCTTTAATGCAAGCTTTATTGGCTCGAGATATGATTTAATCCATCACCTATTAAGATTTAATCGCCTAGTACGATTTACTAGACAGAAATTTGTAAGCCGACTTACAAAGACTAATGGACCTGAAATCTCTCATCATTTTATGAGGTCCATTCACCTTGGAGTGAAAGTAACGTAAGTTTTGTTCATTTCAAAAGGAATGATATGCCAGACTACACAACGCCAGAATGCACAAACCACCGCAGCTTTGTGGTGATCCATCGACAAAGCCGATTAATTATTTATTATAATTCGGCCCCACAAGACGCAAGCAGATTGATCAAGGCTACAGAAGATGTCATGATGTAAGGTTAAGAGCTGACGATCACTATTCTTTTCAAAAAGATATGCACCTGCCAATGAGTTATTTGGTCTAATACAATCACTACGTCCACTTAACTCGGCGATTCTGTCAATCTCAGCGAACAAAAAGAAGATGTACAAGCTCAGCTTCCAAAAGAAAAAATGCACCTCACTTAGACACTTCATCTTTTCCTTTCATTTGGAATAATATTTCATTTTATTTTATTACATTATAAAAATTTAATGGTCAAATTAAATTAGTTTATGTTATTATTTTTATGTTTTGATATTCAATTTATACGGCCTCCAATAAGATTCTCCGCCTAGAGATCCCCAATTTCTTAAGCCAGCCATGTATTTTTTTAAGGGGATTAATAAAGTTATTCTCTCGAATGTATATCATATTTACATCATTATCATTATAATCTCATCTTATATTTTTAGTATTTATTGTTAAAAACAATTTGAACATGTAAATACGTAGTTAATACATCGCGAATTTTTTTTTCAGAAAAGATACGCTATTATTCCATCGCGATAATAAACATCGGATTCACGCCGGCCTAATCAGAAGAAACAAATTTTGGATTATTAATAATGATTTATTTTTATCACCTAATTTATATTTTCAATGCTCGATTTCTATTTTTTTCTTTTTTTTTTTGTCCTTTAACCACTCTCCTTTTTTACTTGTAAAAGAATTAACAAAAACATTCTAAACATTCACAATCATAAAATTACAGCAGTAGTGTTGATTTAAAGACATGTCTCAAGAGATGAGAGAATTTTATAAACGGAAGGAAGATGTAAATAGTTAACGGAGTTTTTAAGTTCTAAACCGGTTATAAGATGTGGATAGATCTTCTCAAGAATCTCGGTATGATATTCTCTCAAGCCTGCATTTATCCAACCACACACCCCCCAAAGTCAGAAAACATCTAAATTAATTGATTAACTTTTTTTCCAAAACTACGTAGCTTAATTCATTATACGAAAAACACCAACTTGGCCAGAAAGATTTTATGATCTATCAATTTGCAAGTTAGGTTTTTTTTTTTTTTAAAGAGCAAGGTAGATTAGATCATTTGAAACACAGTATCACTTTATTTGAATTAGAATATATATATATATATATATATATATATATATATATATATATATATATATATATATATTAATTTTATCTTTATGGAAATAAAGACAGGATTAAACCAAACACTCCCTTCATTTTTTTGCTACTCCTCTATCACTAGTATCTCGATTCCAACTAATAACTTGGAGGAAGATAAGAGTTAAAAACAAAAAAACACTTAATAAAAACAATATCAAATTAAATAGTAATTATATATGATTTATTTTAGTATAAAAATTGTGGTAACTCAAGTCAAATCCTCACCCCAACAAAACCAAAGAAAGAATCACCCATAAAACAGCATTCCCTACACTTCACTTTCCTCTCCTTACTCGAAGCCTCTTCTTTCGCTAAGACTGTAACTCCACTTCTCCTTCCCTGTAGTTTCATTACTCCATTTTTCTTCATCCCCCCTTTTCAGATCAGCAACCTCCGGGAAAAAAACATGGGTAAAGGAGGGGCGCTCAGCGAAGGCGTCTTGAAGAAAATCGTCATCTCTTACACCTATGTTGCGATCTGGATCTTCTTCTCCTTCACTGTCATCGTTTACAACAAATACATCTTGGATAAAAAGATGTACAATTGGCCTTATCCCGTTTTCTCTAACTATGATTCACATGTCTTTCTCGTCGTTTTTAGCTTACCTTCTCGTTCGCATCTTTTAAGGTTGTGGAGCCCGTTTCAATGTCATGGGGATTTCTATTTTCGATCGGTTGTTCCAATTGGTCTTTGTATTCGATCTCTGTGGTTATCGAATTCTGCTTATATTTATCTATCTGTTTCATTTATTCAAATGCTTAAGGTCCTTATGCCTGTGGCTGTTTATTCTTGTGGTGTTCTTTTAAAAAGAGCATTTTTAAAGGGATACGATGGCGAATATGATATCGATTTCGATTGGGGTAGGTATTGCTGCTTATGGGGAGGTTAAATTTGACACCTTGTGTGATTTTTACAGCTTGGTGCTGTAGCTGTTGAGGCAACAAGGTTGGTCTTGATTCAAATTCTATTGAATTCTAAGGGTATTTCATTGAATGCCATTACTTTGTATTATGTGGCACCTTGCTGTTTGGTGTTCTTTTCTTACCTTGGATTTTTGTTGAGTACCCTTTATTGAAGGACTCTTCAAGCTTTCATCTTGATTTTTTTCATATTTGGGACCAATTCTGTTTGTGCCTTCGCTTTGAATCTCGCGGTTTTCTTGTTTGGGGAAAGACTCTGCTTTGACTATGAATGTGGCTGGTGTTGTTAAGGACTGGTTGTTGATCGGGTTTTCGTGGTCGGTGATCAAGGATACTGTCACCCCTATTAACTTGTTTGGGTACGGAGTGGCTTTAGGGGTGGCTTATTATAATCACTCAAAACTACAAGCCCTTAAGGCTAATTGAAGCACAAAAGAAGATGGCTCAAGCAGATGAAGAGGCTAGTGTTACTGGAAGAAAGCAAGGGCTTGAGAATAATTCTGCCAGATCCCAAGACTGAAATGTTGTTGTGATCATACAATTATTTCACTATTAACTGAAATGGCTTTTGATGATGAGGCAGTAGATGGCTTTTGATGATGAGGCAGTAGATGAAGAAGAAGAATGAGAAGAATTTTGGCATTGGATTATGGTTTCTTTTGTCTCTTTTATTTAGCTTAGTGTTTGTTGGTCATCAGGCATTTGAACTACATCTAATTGTCAGTGTTGTTGAAGCATCATGTATGTCTCTTTGTGTTTGGCTTATATTTGATAAGTTTTATATGTAAGAGTTAGTAAGAATGCTATTTAGTGATTATCTTGATCAAGATTATATTCACTGCAACTTTTTGGTTTATTATTAATTTATTCCATGTCTGCCAGTGGGGTTTTACTTCAAAGATTATTTTCTTTATTTGTCGTTTAAATTTGGGAACTGTAAAATGAATGAACGGATGAATGTAGCAGAACATTCCACAACTGGGGAATCTATTGATTAGGAACATGGCCTAATACATAATAGATGCAATTCCTTTTTTTCTTTTTTGACAAATGTTTGGACTTTTGATTAGGTTTTTATCATAGCTTTGAGTTATGTTACTTCATTGGTGTCATTCGCATTGATTTCAATTTGTTTCCTCATATTTACTTTGGTATTGTTTTTATCATCTTTCTGTTTGGCTAGGTTAGTGCTAATATTGATGGAGATTTCAGGGATTAAAAGAAACTTTCAAGAATTTGCATAACTCTATTAACAAGGAAAATGCAAACATCTGAAAGCTCCCTACTTAGAGATAGCACTAGATACTGCCTAGCACATTACATTAGACACATACAGTGGTCCTAGATTATGCTCTACTCCAAACATGTAATGCTCTGAGTATAAGTCTAATAGTATTTAAGACATAATCAGACTTTCTTTCCAAATTAGTGAAATGTGAAAAGAAAATTTCCTATATTAAAGTAAGTAAACCCTGCTTATATGCCCCCACTCTCACCCACGACATTTTCATTTAGCCGATGCAGAATCAAGATTCCCATAGATGCTGGGGTCAGATGTGTTTGAGTTTACAACACGTCGAGCTATAAATCGGCAAGTGCCGTCACAACAGCTAATAAATGCAAAGTTAGAGGTGAAAAAACGCTTTATTGATATTCAAGATAAAAAATAAAAATCTTGCTCCATCCGTCTCCGATTCGTTTCGCAACATTTTCAAACTCACAAAATATTTCGCAAAGTATCGCCAATTAATGATTATTCTGTCATTTAAAACTCGACTAATTTACATTTTTGTCCTTTCTATATGTAAACAAAGATTTTCATTTTATAAATACATAAGCACTTGTAATTAAAGCCAAAAGTTTTCACTTCAATTAATTACAATTGATGACGATTTATGACAAACTATAAACCTTAACAAGTCGTCAAATAAAATTGGGACGGAGGACAGTATATCTCTATTCATAAATGGTGGCTAATTGTTGCATTAATGAGTTATACTGAATGAGTAATTAGTGCCATGTATCCTCACACAATAAAGATAGGCGAGATTGTCAGCAGGGTATGGACGTTCTCCGTGCCTTAGGGGCGTATATTTCATACCTGCAAGCACAGCACATATATAATCGCAATTAAAAAGCACAGCCTTTTTCCTAAAAAGTGTTGAAGGTACATTCGTTTTCTATGCAAATGTGTAGATTGCTAATGCAAAACTGTTTTATTCAGCATACATCTGGTGGTGAACTATGTCACAATTCTTCCAAGTATACACATGTAATATAATCCATTTTGAGTGATAAATCACGTTCTGAGGATACACAATTCATGTAACTGCCTACTTCCATAACATTTCCAGCAAAAATTTAAGCAACACATAAACCACAAATTGAAAGTAGTAGTAAAACACAACATAACCTTAAAACTTTTTTATCCATCAAACCCAATGTACAAACTAGATCTTCAAAATAGATATATTACACATAAATTAAACTTCAGTCAAATCTCATAATATTCAACAACAAAAAGAAAGAGTGAGAAATATAAGTAGTTGCTCCACTCAGTCCAAGCCCCACATGGAAAGAAGCCAGAGGCCCATCACCCTGATCCAAAGTCCTTTGTTCTCAAATTAAGAGTTTCTAATGGCATCCTACAACCACGTAACAAATTATCATGGGGCATTAGAATCAATTGCAAAACTAAGAGCAGGTACTGGATAGGTGCCACAACAAATGCAACAACACACTTTCATTCCTGATAGGTCCCATAAAGACTCAATGGTGTAAAAGTGGTTGTGGAACAAACCTTTCCATTAGTCATGCACATCAATAGGAACCAACCTGTTGTTGTATTTGTGACTTCACTGGTTTTCCTTCGCTGTTTGTCACAATCATGCAGACAGGTCTGTAACTCCATTACGCGCCCGCTGCGCTTGCTTAGAGTTGACAAACACATATGGGAC